>PVHY01021103.1:0-24474 GCA_004024945.1 Uropsilus gracilis
TATGTTGCCCAGGGACCACAGATTCATATTGCCTGAGGTACTACATACTCAAGCTATCTCCAGCCTCAGTCTCGTAGGTAGCTGGGACTACAGGTACCCGCCACTTTGCCCAGCTGCTTTTTCAAGAACCAGGTCTTGCTATGTCGTCCGGGGTGGTCTCGAACCTGTGAACTCAAGCGATCCCAAGCCTCTAGCCTCCCAGTGCTTGGACAACAGGTGCGCGCCACCATGCCCTGCTAGTATCCTTTCTTTAACTTTAGAATGGGTTAGGATGAGAATACTTCATTTATCCCACCTCTTTTGCCCCCCTGGCCTGTTTCCCTAATCACTGCCACCACCTCCCCACACCTCCTACTCTTCTGTCCAGAAGCCTGAGCTAAAAACCCTGGAGAAACTGAAGACTCACCCATCTGAGGAGCTCTTGAAATCACCAAATAGGGCATTATTGCAGGTGTTGCCTTGTCTCCAGCTATGAAAATTATCCAGTAAACTTTCCTGTTGGAACATGGTGCTAAAGGGCATGTATCCCAACTTGGTACTGTAGGGACCCCACACTGCAGCATCCTTTCAGTAACACATTTTGTCCTGTTCCAATGACCAGGCTTTCTGTTTCAGTAAGGTGGCCCTTGAACTGAGCTCCACAGGCTGCTGAAATATGGGTGGGGGCACAGATGCTGTCCTTTTATGAGAGGCCAATAATGATTCCTCGGGTTTATTATTTTAAATAAAATCCAATTGGTGAAATCAAGAGAGGGTTGAGGGCTAAGAGAGAGACCCATGGGACCAGCAATGTAGTTAGGAAGGATGTGACATCAGTGCAGAATCTGAGTGGGGTAGAGGAAAGAGCTTTGGATCCCTTCAACAGGCAGGTGGGTGCTCAAACACACAAACAAATGTAGTCAGAGAGAATAGAAAACTGATCTTAGGTGCCTCATGTTCTTGCTTGTCAGGTTTTGTGGAAGCAGCTGAGACCAGAATGAAGTTGAAGTCTTCATCTGTGAGCTGAATGAAGGGTTCTTCCAGTCAGTGGCCTAGGTACAGGGAAGGATTGGGACCTAGAGTTGGGATAACTGGAGTCCCCTGGCCCAGCAGGTTCCTGAGAATTCTGGGGTTTCACCCACTGGAAGGTCACTCAGGAAGCCGGGACCCACTGGGAGGCCTGAGGGATGGGCTGCCCAGCCCTAGAGGCCAAGTGACATTGGGGGAAGTTCCCCCATAAATTATCTGGGTGGTTGATTGGAGTCAGGAGATTTTAGTGAAGAACTAGCAAATATGGAGTTGGGTCCTTGGCAGAGCATAATAAAAGATCTCTCCAAGAAGTTCAACTGAGGAACAGTCAGTTGTAGGGACAGTATGGAGCAAGTATCTGCATTGGTGAGTATACAATGTTCCCATTTTATTTCAAGATATTTGACAACTTTCAGAAGAACAAGCTTCAGCGTGTAAACATAGTAGAAAATAGGGCAGCTGCTAACACATTCCATATTGAAAGAAGTGAAGTCTGGGGGGAATTGCACAGGGTTCCTAAGGCAAGTTTGGGGTTGCTGCATGGAGAGAGACTTAAAGCCATTGAAGGCTTGGGAGATTCAAGAGGACCACCAGACATTTAGCAAAACACAGTAGTGTATTTGGGTTAGAGGCAGCATCTCAAAAGGTTGACCGGGCCTTTAAAAATGGATTACACACATCCATACTTCTAAGTCAGAGAATATGGGGGTCCGAAACTAAGGACTTGAGGCCAGACTTTCTGTGGATGTATGTGGTGATCTGAGGCATGTGTGGCCCAACAAACATCTCCAGAACAGCATGTTTTCTAGTTCTTGGTCCTTTATAGACTAATTCTGATAGGAGATAAAATGGATGCTCACTTCCTATGTTCTGGCGCTTATAGCCCCCTTAGAGACTGTTCATTGTTATTTTTCTTTTAATAAAGGGATTGCCTGGTTTTTGATGAAGACTTGGGGGTGGGCACCATTTAAAAAAAAAACTGGCCAATAACCAAATAACAAAATAACCAATGACTGACCAATGAGTCAACCAACCAAATCAGGTAGGCAGAATAATGGCCCCTCAAAGATGCCTGTGTCTTAATTCCTAGAACCTTCTAGCAAGGGTCATCAGATTGCTAACTGGTTCATCTTAAAATTGGTATATTATCTAGGTGGTCTCAATGTAATCACAAGAGTGTGCAGTGTATGAGGCAGGCAGAAGATGATATCAAGGTGATGATGATATATGATGTGAGAGAGATGGACTCAGTTTGTTGAAGGAGGGTCGGGCCATAAACCAAGGAATGCTGGAGGCCTCTATAAGCAGGAAAAGGCAAGAAAACAGATCCTCCTTTGGAGTCTTCAGAGATCAGACAACACCCTGATCTTAACCCAGTGACATCATTTTGGACTTCTGACCAGAATTGTAAGATAATGCATTTGTATTGTTTAAGTCACTCCCTAAGTGTATGGTGATGTGTGGCAGCAACAAGAGAAAACTAACATACAATCAAGCCCAGGGCTGCAGCAAGCATGGCCCTCAGACTTGTTCTTTAGACTTAGGTCATGAGCTCACCCGCCTTGTGCTCAGACCAGAGAAACTTGCTATTTCTGGACTCTCCCTGCCTTTTACCACTGCAGAGTTGGAGACACATCCTAGGGGTGTCTTTCATTTGCACAGAGCTTTCACACTTATAAAGCACTGATGTGCAATTAGAAAGAAATAAGGCATATGTGAGTGTTTTGCAAACTGGACTCTGTGTGTATATGTGTATGTGGGTGGGGGGGTGGGTGTGAGTGTGTGTGACTCACCAGCCTTCTAGCTCAAAGCCTCTGGAGGCCCTCAGGGGACCATCCCTCTAGGTCACTGGTCACCTATCTGAAAGGACAATTTCATATATGTAAAAGCTGCCACCCACTAGATTAGAAGCTTGTTTGAGGACAGGATTCTGGATTTAGTATTGTCTTAGTAACATCCATCGGGAGCAGTTTACCGGCAGGTAAAAGTGGGTATGGAGGTTACAACAAGATGGTGAGAAGGTTAAAAGGCTGCCAAGGGTGCCAACACTCAAACCAAACTCTCTGCAGACAGGCCATGCTTTTGCCCCTTTAAATAGAAACAGGGTATTCAGTGACCAGATTGTTGGAAACAAGATTGTTGGAAACATCTTTCAGTATCCATCCTTGGACTTAACCTCTTCCAGATGCCTCTGGCTTTTCTGACCTTCCCTACACAGAATGATGAGGCCAGCTTCTTACAGCCTTACTTAATCCTGGGCTGTCTTACCCACAGTCAGAAGATCTTTGGGAGACAGTGCTAATTCTGGGCCCTGACACTAAACCCGGGCTCCCCACAGATAATGCTGGTTTCTGCAGGTGGGGCAACGGGTCCTGGGTATGTGGACCAGGTTACCAGGGCTGGTCAGCCCTTCTTTCTGGTTGGCATGACCTGTTCTGTTACTCAGGGTCACTTAGGTAAACAGAGGAAAGAAAAAAATGTGTGTAAGCTTCAAAATGAACCCACCAGGAAAGGAATGTTATTGTCAAGTGTCCTCAGAGGCAAGTCAAACAAAGAAGGTGGAAACCTATCTTCAATATCAGGCCCCACTTCCCAGCTATGGACCCTGTTGGCCCTCTTATGAATTGAGGTCTGGTGTTTCTTAAAAAGAGGCCTTTTCTAAGCTGGATGTGGTGGCATGTGCCTGTTGTCCAAGTGCTGGGAGTCAAGGGACTTGGAATCTCTTGAGTTCATGGGTTTGAGAGTACCCTGGGTAACATAGTGAGACTTGGTCTCAAAAAGTCAGCCAGGCACTGTGGTGGGTACCTGCAATCCCAGTTCCTTGGAAGACTGAGGCTGGAAATCTCTTGAGTCCACGGTACTCCAAGCAACTTGAGTCTGCAGTGCCCTGAGCAACATAGCAAGACCTTGTCTCAAAAAAAAAAAAAAAAAAAAAAAAGAAGGCCTTTCCTACCTCTCCTCACACTACTTCCGGGGTAACTTCGGCCTGCTCCCTCAGGGAGGGCTCTCAGTCGCACAGCCAGGGAAGGGCAGAGTCATCAGGCTGCTGTCAGACCCTGTTGTGTGGCAGACCTGAGCGCCCACAGTGGTGCAGGCTGCTGGCCATGTCCTCTCAGCAGCGGGTTCCCATCTCCAAGGAGGCGGTCATGTCAATGCAGGACATTCGGCATCTTGCCCTCTGGGCCGGCAGAGGTGTCCCATAGCAACTGGGGTTGTGATCTGCATATGACAGCGCATTGCATCTATTCAGGACTTTCTTTGCCCACTTTCTTTGAAACAAACTTGCCCTATATCCAAGTTCCCTGTGAGCCCCATACAATGAAAACAGTAGTTGACAGGTTCCCTGTAACTTGTGAAATCTGAGTGCATCCAAGGGGAGAAAGGGAGCGCTCATTACTGAAACACAAAACGAGTCCCTTTCAAGGCGCAGCTTGTGGGCCCTTCAGTTTGCTGCAGCTGAACCCGCTGCCCTTCAGAACACAATGCACAGAGGGAGAGAGAGGTCTTTACTCCTTAAGTTGCCAATTGATCACCCTCCTAACCCTTATGGGGCTTCTTTGCTCTGGTGGCAGAGGTCAGGGCTCCAGCTCATTCCTCCAGGGAGATCTTAGCTCTCCCCGCAGGGACTTTCCCAGGTGAAACAAAGATGAGCTCTAGAAGCCTTAAACAAACTCCTGCTGATGACACAGAGCAGAAACAGAGAAAAGGTAAATTATAGGTGCCCAGAACCACAACACTGGGGCTCAGTCCTTTCATCCAGTCAGACCTCAGTCCTCTTTTCACACTCTGGGACTGAGTCATGCATTGTGGAAATCCAGCCACCTCTAAGGCTATCTAAGCTCCAAGATGGTGGCCAAGATTGACGACCTAGCAATGAGGTTGAAAAGAGAAAATCATGTAAGGGGAAGAAATGGTTTTGCTTTCTCCATAGTGGCTTTGAGATGATTAACCAGACTGCTAATATCCTGTCTATTAATATCTGGACTACTATTATCAAAAGATGAAAAAGAAGATGAGGAGACAGAGGGATGAGACAAGGAGGAGAAGGAAGAGAAAGAAGGAGAAATTCATGAAGTAGAACAAAACAGTGGGAGCTTCAAATGAAAATAGCAAGGTGCTCCCCATCCCTAATGCTGTTCAGTGAGGGCTCTGGAAAGATCCAACTTCACTGCTGAAAGGTGGTTACCCCCTAAGGTACGCAAAGCACCATGGGGATAGTGTAAATACAAACATACACTGGCCTCTGGGATTTATCCCAGAACAAGAGATGGTTAGTCAACGCAACACTCCATTCCTTTATTACTAATTCCAGAAACAGTAACTGAGAGTGAACACCCATCCCCATTATGCCACTGGTCTGGTGTAGGTTTATTTGGGGGACTACAATCATAAAGATTTTTTCATCAGCAAATAAACAGCACCTCCAATGAGACTCCAAATATGCCTTGTACTTTCTTTTTCCCCCAATGCTGTCCCTTCCTGCTGAAATGCCCTCCACTCACTTCCCTGTCAAAGTCTTGTTACTTCTTCAAGTTATATACCAAGTGCCATATTGTTAACACATGTTCCTATCTTAGCACTGTTCACATTATGCTATGGTGATCTGTTTACTTACTTTTTTGTCACAAGGCCGTAATTCTTTTGAGGGTAGTGTCAACTGTTGTATTCATTTTGGTATGGTTGCTGGTGAGCACATAGATATTCGAGTCACATAAAGAATTTGACTCAATCATGATAAGAATAAATTGTTTCTTTTTAGTTATGGAACTCAGGCTCACTCAATCACAAAGGATTTGTGAGCAGGAACAGGAATCCCATTCACATGAAATACAACTTGAGTCCAGTGCAATTTGCTGAGCCCTGCAATAAGCTGGTTCTTCTTAGGAACCTCCTACCACAGGCCAGAATAACCAAAAACCCAAACACCAAGCACTAATAGTAGAGGTACAGAGCTGGGGCTAATGTGAGAGGAGGAAGTGAGGTATGGCCAAGGGTGACCCTGCTGTGAGTACAGCAGATATTGGGGGCAGGAGGCGGGAGGGATCTGTGTGGACTAAAACCTCTGGGAAGGGCTTTGTGAAGAAAAAAGAAAGGAAGAAAGAAAGAAACCATAGAAATTTTTAGGGCAGTGGAATACTATTCTGTGTGAAGTTATAATGGTGAATACACATCCTACATTTGTCAAGACCATAGAGTATACCATCCCAAGAATGAACTCCAATGCAGACTAGAGACTTTGGGTTGGAATGATGTATCAATGTAAGTTCACTGAGTGTAGCAAATGTACCTTTGTGGTAGAAGAGGTTGATAGTGAATATTGTGCATCTGTCGGGAGAAGGGAAGTCTGCACTTTGTGCTCAATTTTAATTTCTTTTAATTTTTAATTATAAATAGGTGACTCTAAGCCTTATCTAAAGAAAGGGCTATCAAACTAAGAGTTATAAACTCTGAGGACAGAGCAGTAAGAAAACAAACACCAGCCTTTCCAGAGTGAACATTCTAGCAAGAACAAATATAAAGATAATTTCTCATCAGATCTGGAGAAGGGTGGGCCCAAAAACTGCTTAACTCAGGGAGAACAATAGCAAAAAACAAAATGTGAATGGTTGACACCAAGAAGAGGCAGCAAGCTTACCTTGTTCTATACAAATAGTCCTCAAAGTTTCCACTCTGACATACCCAAGAGAAGCAAAGAGGTATACCTCCTTCAGCAAGATTGACTGGTAGCCACAGTGGTGCTAGGGAAGGATGGGGGTGACCAAGTGTCCTGAGGAAGGAAAGATCCAGAAATGCTCCCCAGTTGCATGTGAATAACCTGATAGAATAAGGGATACAGGGGAGCAGTTCTGCAGAAATTCTGGAGCATTCTCTAAAAATGGCAAATTCTCAGTAATATCTTACAATATAATATTGACATGAGGATGTTAAGCCCATCATGAAAATACCTGAGGGTGAAAGCAACAATCTGTCTGTCTAATAGGTAGTCAAGCTGTTAATGACCTGGAAGGAGGTGGAGAGAGAAGCCAGGGGGGAGGGGAGGTGGGTAGCTTTCTTCATCTATCTGTTCTGGCTTGATCTTGGAACCTGGCTCTCCTGCTCCCCAGCTCAGCAGAATTATGATAAAACTGGGTCAATAGATGGAAGCCACAGAGTGGCAGATTCTGCCTCAATATGAGAGGGAACTTCCTTAGGATGAGAACTTTCAAATGGCAGTTCAAACTTCTTTTCAGAGTAGTGTATGTCCCATTGTGGAAGAAACAAGCCGAGTGTCCCAAATCCTTTCTTGTCAGGGACACTGCACTTGAAGGTCAAACAGAGTCCTCCAACGTGCCAAGTCTCACATTCTGGTGATGGAAGGCAGGGATCTCAAGAGTAGGGGGAACCTAAGGCCCAGCTTCACCCAGAACCCAAAGAACAACCTTTCAGCAACAATTAAAAGAGCCCAAGGCTTGTTTCTTAGAAATGAGTATCAGTAGAATTCCCTGCCAGTTCTTCATCACCAAGGGTTTACCTCATTCCTCTGCACCATTCTTTATACTTGGTGGCATTTTAAAGATGCCCGAAGTGGAGTTGTGAGAAAGTGAAGGACCTAGTTCAAGAGAGAGACCTGGTTGGGATTAGAACACGGTGAGTCTCATGCTCAAGTGGCCCCAACTGCTCCTGGGTCCTCCTCGGCCTCCTCTGAGGAATCAACACATGGTTTTAAGTCACCTTCTGCCAGAGGAAGCCTGGGCCTCATGAGAAGGCCTTAGATTGGCCCCTGATAAGGCAGCACATCCTGTCTGGCTCCCTGTCCACACCCTTGCAGCTGGGCTGGCCTAGGATGCCGCAGAGTTCAAAGGCACTGCTTCCCTTGGATACACATCAAGGACTAGAATCATCCTCTGGATCCTCTGGTCTTCTCCTGTGAGGCGTGGGACCACTTTTACGGCGTGTGTATATGAGGGCTGGGGAGTGGATTTTTCCTGTCATTATTGTAGTTTCATGCACTGGATATAGATGATCCGAAAACAATCATCGGAAATAGTCTCACCTATGGCCAGAAGCTAGAGGCTGGCCCATTGAGAGAAGGGGCTGTGTTCACCCAGTGGAGACCTGGTGGCCCATATTAAGGACGTTCACTGGGGACCTGGGTTGGTTTCCCAGCCTCTGCCCCAAATACTGGAGCTCTGAGGGGGTCTTCATCCCACTGAACATAAACCTGACTGAAGTCCCTTCTGCCTGCACAATTCTCTTCATGGGAGGCTTCTACCCAGAGGTCAGATATTAATAATCTGCCTTATTCTCACAGTTTTCCATGTCAGCTTCAATGCAGTTTGATAATCAAGACTAGTCTAGGCTGAGCCCAGCCTTCTCTTGGGTTCTTGATTGGTGGTGTTTTGTGGTAGAGGCAGGTCTTGTGGGGAGACAATAGGAATTTTTCCCCTCCTGAGGTTACGGCTGTGGGGTTCCTATGAGTGCCCCTGGTGGGGAGCTGATGAACTCTGTAGCAGCAAAGGATGGGAAGGTGCCTCCAGCCTGAGCTTCCCCCTAGGATTGCACTGCCTCCTCCCTGGGAAAGGGGAACACATCACAATTGTTTTCACAGGCCTGTCCAGGGATAGATTTCCCGGCTCCAGAGGCCTCCTTGTTAACAGAAAGTGCCACAGCAATGCTAACAGGGACCGTCCAGGCCTCTGCGGTGTGACCTCTCCTGCGAGGAGCCCAGCCAAGCCATGGGCCAACACCCACAGGCCAAAAAAGTAGACCAGGAACATTGAGGAGGGAAAAAATGAGAAGAGGGTACTGGCGGTGGCAAATTGTCTTCTCAGCCGTTCTCTGCCAGCCTGAGGCTTAAAGGTTCCAGTGAAGAAAAATGGGGCTCCAAACAGATTATGGTCCACTTCCACCAAAGATGCAGATCACCCCTTTTCTGCCCCAAACCCCAGGCAGAGCAAGTGCTATTAATAACCCAGGCCCCTCCCCTGTCCACCCAGGATACTCAGGGCTGGAGCCTGTTCCTCTGATGCAGCCAGCTGTTCTGAAACAGGTTTGGGAAAGTGATCTTTGGCACATAATGAAAAGGGTGTGTATTGAGGAAGGGGGGTACCCAAGAGTTCCCTATCAGGGCCAATATTATTTTTAATTGCCGAGAACTGGCCTGGGCTGCTCCTCAAGGTCCAGGGCTCAGACTTGCCAGGGACCGACAACCAGCTTCAGAGGAGGTAAGAAAGCACGTCCCAAGGACCGTTCATTACCAGGCTGTCATTTCTTATGGAAAATCAGGTGACGCCTCAGAGTTTATACAATCCACTCCCCACCACCTCGCCCTCTTTCGTTCCCATTTAGAAAGGGAGAAGTGAATTTGAGCAATCTGGGAATTTTGGTTTCTGTCCTCCCCCCAAAGCATGACCGATGGCCCATTTTTCAAGCCAAATCTCACCCCTTGCAGGCAGCTGTCAGGAAACCACAGAAGGTGCTTGAAGGAGCACAAGAAATGGCTGGTTCTAATCTGAAGAAAAAAATGAATTAACAAGGCAGCTACTTATGGAAGAATGTTTTCTTTTCTTCAGCGTCAGCCTGCATATTTTCACAACATGTGTACTCTGTTACCTTGTCACTTCCCTGTTTTCTTTGGGTAAATAACTGGGCTCTGGACTTAAGGGAAGCCAGCCAGCCGGCCAGCCAGCCTGGGAGTATCACTAGGAAGGCTGGCTGGCCGCACTGGAAGGGAAGCATGAGCACGCTCTGGGGATAAAACAGGCTCACTGCAGACCCAGCCTGGCCCATTCTGGTTGGTGCTTTTCACTGAATTCTGCACATCAGGGTGTGGGAGTCAGAGATGCGGGGTGGGGGGGGGGTGCGGGGGGTGCAGCCTGCTCCTTCAGCCTTGGGGCTGGCAGATCCTGAGACTGGGGAAAAGAAAGAACTTTTTTCCTTTGCCAAGTCAAATGTGAAACCCTCTCTGAACTAAGCCAAGTCCACAAGGCAGACTGTGGCTATTCTTCCCACCTCCACATTCCCCCTGGTCAGGGGGTGGTCAGGGTGAGAGGGGTCAGGCCCAGGGTGGCCTGTAGGGGAACCAGCAGGACTCAAGTCCTTCCATGGATTACAGGAGCAGGGTTTGCCCCTGTGGCCACACTTGGCCATGTTTGCATGCATAGATGGCCATCTCCATTTGGAAAATATTCTGAAGCCTCTGTTTCACAGAGGAGTTTCTTGGTCCCTTTTCATTTCTCTGACCTATGGTAGTTTCTCCTCAGGACACCTTTACATATGCATTGCTGTTGAGTGGGGGTTGGGGAGAGTGGGGCATGGAGTCGGGGTGGAAGGCAACTCTGATGAATCAGGATCTTTTATTTATGAAACTATAGCAACTCTTATTTGCGAGGGACCTCAAGCTGATCATCAGGGCACAGCCAATCTTGATCTTGCTCCCTCATACCTCCTTCTACTGCCCTGCACCCAGGGTGGTTGAGGGCTGGAGGAAAATGAGGCTAAGACTAACACAAAGACCCCCAGAGCTGACATTGCAAAGGTACAGGGGGTTAACTGGTTGCTGTCTGAGCCTCTGCCTCTGTGCATTTTCTCTCTCCATCTGTTTGGGAACCTTTGATTCCAAGCTTGAATTTCCTACCTTGCCTGTGGATCGCACAGCCTTTGGCAGGCAGAGGTTCAGAATTTAAAAGGCCAGTGTTCAGTTGCAAAGGTCTGGCTTCCATGTGCGGAGTGGTTCCCTCAGTACTCCTGTAAGAGCTGTGAATGTTCCAAGGGGTCAGTTGGAGGAAAAGGGGCTGCCCTGAATGTACTGCCTTTCCCCAGTGGGCACTTGTCAGTTGTCAGGGTTTCCAAGGGAGAAAAAAGAAAACCAAAAGCTTTCTGGGAAGAGGGAGACAAGGACATCATGAGCTAACCAATGATGCATGTGGGCTAAATCTGCAACAGGCAATGTCAGAGATGTGCTGTGGGCAAAAAGCAACTGAGAACAAAGTCAATTGCTCATATTCACTAAGTCCTCTGGTAAGTACTGGTAAGTACTCTGCACATGTCACCTCATTTCAGTCTCACAATAACCCTCTGAGAGTGGTTACCGCCCTCCTTGTCCAGATGCGGAGAGCACATGTATTGCTCAATTTACCCCGAGATACTGGATAAGTGACAACACCTAGGTCTGGGGGTTCCAACAGTTGGACCCTTGAACAACATGAGGGTTGTTCAACCCCCAACAGATGAAAATATGAATACAGCCTTTGGCTGCCTGCTCTCCCTCAGAATGTCATTAATAAAATCATCAAGGAGAGAATGTATATTCACAATACTGCACTTACTGATGCTCCAAGTTGAGGTCATCTGTCTATCGCATGATCCAGGTATAAGTGGACCTGCACAACTTAAACCCTTGTTGTGCAAGTGTCAACTGCATGTTCACTCACCAGGCAGTTCTGCCCAGGAGGAGCGATTGGAAGGAGCTTCCTCCTCATGAAGACGGCATTTTGGAGCGACCTCTTCACCTGACTTAAAGATTTTGTTAGTACCCACACCAGCAGCCAAAGAACCCAGCATCTCTCTAGTCATGTCCCAGCATGTTTCCATGTGGGACCCTGAGGTGCTTGTGGGCCCCTTAGCAGTCTCACAAGGAGCTGCCCCTACACTCAACTCCCTGGGACCCACTTAATGCCCATCTCGCTCCTACTTACACCACTGTCTTGCCCTGTCCTCTAGCCTTGACATGCTCCAAGTGCCCTAGGTGTGCACTGCAGCGTAAAACTCCATACAAGCACACCCGAACAAGAGTAAAGCCGTTTTCCTAAGGGTGGCCTTAGCCTACCAGCTCCAGGCTTCTGGAGAGAGCTTTGAATGCAGATTTCCAGGCTCTGGCAGAGGGCTCTAAACACTTCAGCAGTGGGGCTGGAAATCTGCATGCTTAACTAGCCACTTTCCCTCTTCCACTAAAGGATTCTGAAACTCCCTGAAGTTGGAGGCCTACAACTTAGTCTATCAATTAGAATGTGACAAGTCAGATGTGGCCAAACACAAATTAGGCAGTGTCACACTGAGTTCTGTTGCTTGTCCCTTAGAGGTCGTGGAAGTGACACTGTATAAATTTGGGTCAGGAAGGGCTGTCTCAAGTGGGGTCACTGAGGTACAAGGAAATGGGGAGCAGCAGAGGAAGGTATAGGAGGCTGGTCTTATTTTTCTGCCAGCCCATTTGGAAATCCTGGAAGAGCAAAGGCCTGGCAAAAACACTCTCCGGCTAAGGCTCCAAGCAGAATGCCTCCAGAACCCATTTAAAAGACATCCCTGAATTGGGTCTATTTTCTGCTGAGAAGCAATGTTCCCCTTTTCCCTGATGATGATCCTTGCAAGCCAATCACACCTTCCAAAGTGGAGCGAATGGGGTGGAGACCCAGGTGGGCTACCTGGCCCAGAGGCATGTAGGGGGTGAGTCCTTCCATCCTTCTGAAGGTCACCTTCAGAGGGCCTTAGGGGAAGGTTGGGGAAACAGCTTCCTCTGAAGAACCTGAGCCCCCAGACTCCTTAATGAAAGACATTCCAAATAGGTCACTGTGTCCAGAAGATGAGAAGAAGCCATCAGTTTGGAGTTTAAGAAAATTTTAAAATAAATTTCTTTATTAATTGTAAAATGAAGACTTTTTTCTCCCTACCTCAGCAACAACTCCAAAATGACTGAACACAGAGTACTTTAAACTTGGCAGTGTAATAGTACCTCCACATGAAAATAATTTCTCAGCTCATTTGAAGGGAAAATAGTGCTATTTTTGTGCTATTTTTGGTGACCACCTAGAACATCTGGGCATGCTCAGTAGAAGTGATGCAAATGAAAGATCTGACTAATAGATGGAAAAGTGGGGCAAGGGGGAAACAGGGAGGTGAAGAAGCATGAGTGGGGGGAGCCTTGGGGTGCGTGGAAGCATGATGCAGAATGTGAATTGCTAGGGATTTGGACAAGCCGCTCCACATCTCTGTGTCTGGGTTTTTTCATCCTAGACAAGTTAAGGGAGAAATCCCACGGTCAACAGCATGGCTGACCTGTGGCACCAAGAATGCTGGCCAGATACTCAGGGTCTTGACCACACACGCCTCTGTCCTTTCCAGAGTCCAGAAGGGACAAACGCTGGTGTCTGTGGCTATGGTCTCTGTAGTCGGACAACCACAGAGGGACTTAGAACAACTTGGGTCTTTTTCTTTGCATTAATAAAGTTAGGACATTACTCATAACTGCTCCAATGACTTGCATTTATATAGTACCTTACACATTTATTAGCCATATATTTATATTGCATCATATATCACATACACAAATAACATATACCTGTCACTTGTATTTATATATTGCTATATATATTTATATAGTGTCATATATAGCATGTATATCATATATTCATACATATGCACAATACTGTAAACATGGGTATTTGTATGTGTTACAAATATCTATTATTATATTATAGGCACATACAGGTAAATACTTATTCTAGCATTCATGTATGTATATATGTTTGCATGCATATATGCCACTAGATAAATGCAAACCATAGATAACATATATATGTATGTATACACACAGACGTGTGCATATATCAAAAGTGACCAAAAGCTTAATCTCATTCTCTGTGTTTAGGATGTCCTTCATTAAGTCACTAGTTAAGTAAACTAAGGCTTACCAATGAAGCCATAGACAATAGACATTTGATTCCTGTTGTGGGTTGAATTGTGTCTCCCGAAGATATATTAAAATCGTAACCAGTGAAAATGACCTTATTTGGAAATGTAGATGTCACTGAGATGCATGTTAAGATGAGGTCATGCCAAAGCAGGGGGGTGACTTACTCTGATATGACTGATGAGGCACAGAGACAGACACCCATGATGAGAAGACACACAGACACATGAGGAAGACACCACATGGGGACGAGGCAGAGAATGGGCTGGTGCACCCACAGGCCAAGGTAATAGGAAGAATGGCAGCAACCACCAGATACCAAGAAGAGACAAGAAGGAACCAGTCTTTGGGCGCAATAACTCTGGTGACACCTTGATTTCAGATTTCTAACCTCCACAACTGTGGAGTTTTTGAGTCAAAGTGTGGTACTTGGTTATGGCAACTAACCAACTGCTAAGGAAACTAAGAGGAATCTAGTGTGGAAGGAGAAAGGAAGCAAAGCCTTTGGCCAGTGAGTCTTTTGCATCTGCTGAACCCCCAAGGTTAGGAAGGTTCAAGACCCGCTGCTCCTCCATGTTGCTGGTGAACGTCACGCTGCCAACCCCCTCAGCCAAGTTCCACCATCTGGAAATGGAAAGCTGGGAGACTCCACACTTCACAGTCCCTTTCTCCTTGCCCCTCCCTAGGCAGCTTTGAGTTCTTAAAAGGTGGTAGAAATTTATGGCTAATGTGCCTGTAGATCAGGGTCCTGCTGTTAGAGAGTTTCCTTTTTTACTTTAATTCTACCCAGTCCCCCCCTCCCAACACCCACACATCTTTTAAAAATTTGCACCTTTTTTTCAGGCTGTTTTCCTATGGTGAAGGAGAGGCTAGGAAATGCCCAATAAATCATCTGTCTGTCCTCACTCAATTGAGAGGCAGGAAATGCAGAGAGGGGTTTCCTTACCTTTTCCATTTTGCATATAACAAGAGTTATCAGGACCCTTTGAAGGGCAGGCTGCTCTGACAGCAATGCTAATTCTTCAAGGCCACTGAGGTTGTTTTGAGGGACCTGATCCAAAAGAAGTTAGGCCAGTTAGGCTGGTGGCTGCCTCAACTACTGGCCCCTTTGATGGGCAAGCTGTCTGGGGCTTGCCTGGGAAATTTGTTCAATCAGCAGTGACTGAAGGGGCCCCTTGTTCACAGTGCACTAGTAGGCACTTGTCTTTGAGTTTACCAGGCAGAAGGTGCAATCATTAAGTCATGCACGTCAAGGCCAGGACCCCAGGTGAGAGAGTTTACTAGGGAAGATATTCAAGGAGAAGCTGGAGGGTATGTGGGTGGAGAGGAACAGAAGGTGAGAAGGTGCTTCCCAGTGGCCGGCAAAGACCCCTTGGAAGGGGTGAAGAAGCTCTGGTAGGTATAGAGATGAGCTAAGACATGGGAACTCAGGGAGAAGGAGGAGAAGGCACAACTTGAGATGCCGGGGACTCCTAGAGACAGCATCATGAGGAGGGCAGAGCAGCAGGAAGACATTTACCTTTTCAGGGGAAGGGGAGAAAACAGTATGTGTGGGAAAAGTCAGGTAGGATGAGGAGAGTCCTTCTCTGGAGGCTGAGGGAGCCTGGTGGAGGGCTGTGGATGATGAGAGTGATGTGCTGGAAGTGCTTGGACCTGCACCTTGAGGCTGGCCTCACCTGCACCTCCACTTGCATCCAGAGAAACCTAGGCAACTCCAAGTGTGTCCAGCCTAGTGTTCTTCCCCTTTAGGATTTCTAGGGAGGACATGTAGGGGTTTCCTGTAGCTCATGTCACAGCAAACCTTTTCCCAACTTCCTGGGACATGTTCTCCAGTTTCCCAAATTACTCCTCAACCTCTCCCTGTCTCTTTCTAACCACCTCTACTTCTCAGATGCCTCACCATGCCTGCCCATCCCTGAGGTGCCCCATTATCACTGGGGTGGGCTCTCCCTTCGGGCCCCTGCTCTTCTAACCTTTCCTCTTTACCTACACATCTAGTACCTGTCATTCTAGACAGGTGAGCCTCTCCTTCGGGAACGGCAGACAGCTTCTGCTCTGCCTGCTTTTCTCCTGATGAGCAGTGTATTGACTTTCCTGGGGCTACAATCTCCCCAGGTCCCTGGATCTTAGGAACAATCTGAAGGGAGGCACAGTTCTCTGCAGGGAGAGAAGGCAAGGGGTGGAGGGTGCAGCTAGAAAAGCTTCGAGGAGGCTGCTGGCTCCAGGGATAGGCCAGAGCAAGGCCCAGGGAAGGCGATCCCAAAGGAGGCTAGGATGGTCAGACATGCGGGTTGCCCAAAGGTGCCTTGAGTCTGGACAGACTTTCCCCTGGAGGTCTGTCTAGTGACCTAACAGTGGGAACCACAGCTGTATCTGCACCTTTTATCACCACATACCCAGGCCTCAGCACAGAGCTAGACACGTAGTGGACTTTCTGCATAAATCTCCCAGGAAACTAATATTGGGGCAATGGGATAAATGTGTAGGGGTGATGTAGCTACACTCCAACACAAGAGAGGGGGTTCAGGACATGTTACCCTGAGTGATGGCACCTTACACACTTTACGTTGAAGGGTTCTGAGAAAGTGGTAGAAGGTGGACCTTCCCAACTTTTCACCCCAGTAATCAATCTCTCCTGAAATTGGTGAGAGGTGCCCGCCCCATCTTTCTGCTAAGGAACAGAACAGCCTCCTCTCTGAAGACAAAAGGGCGCCAAAGAGAATGTGAACAAATGGCCTGAGCAGCTTTGCCAGGTCTCCAGCTCCCTGCACTCACCTCACACTCCGTAGTCAGCTCCTCTCCATCCATTCTCCATCCAACCTGGCACAAACGCTCAGATCTAACTGGTCCTTTGTGTCTTCACCTCCTTGTGAAGGCACCCATGTCCTGTGAAATGCACATTAAATAGAGTGGTGTGCTTTTCATCTGTTAATTGGTCCTGGTCACTTTTAATTTCAGACCCAGGCAAGAATCTTAAGAGATGAATGAAAACTTCTTTTCCTCCCCTATGCAGGCCAGTGAGCAGACATGCCAGGACACCCCTGCACTGCTATCCTCAGAGGCAGGTACCCCAGCAGGTGAAAGAGAGGAAGCTGCACACCATCTGGATTTCTTGCCTTCATCTCCTATCTCCCCCCTTCCCTCCCACCGAACCCTGCCCCACTCCCCCACAACTGGTCCACACCTGGCCATGTTGGAATCACAGAAATCACTGAAAAGTTCTCCAGGTGTGGGGTTCCCCCCCTCCAGTATCTGCTGATGGACGGGCTAGCAAGGCTTACTGTGTTATCTCTTTCAAAAATATTTAAATTTGAAAAGAGGACTGTGCTGAGCAGATAACATTTAACACAGGAGGAAGCAGGAGAGAAGAGGAAGCAACATGTTCAGCTCCCCTATTATCAACTCATCACTGCCCTAAGGTTGCCAAAAAGAATTTTTGATTTATTTTAATAGTTCTATTGCTAATAGCACCTACTATGCTCCAGGCATGTTCTAGGCATGTGGGGAGCAACAGGAAACAAAACAGACGAAAGTCTTCCTCATACTTCCATCCCAGTGGAGCAAACAAGCAGTGGCCAGGGAAGAGAATGCGTAGCTGTTCTAATCTGGTCAGAGTTGTGGAGAGAAATATAGCAGGAGAAGAAAAGAAGAAGGGCTGGTGGTGGGGGTTGTTAGTGTAAGGGGTGCAGGGTAAAATGAGGTGGTCAGGGAAGGCACCGTGAGATGGTGACATTTCATCAAAGACTCAAGGAGGTGGGCGATGGCGCCATGGCCACATCTGGGGAGATTACAGGAATAGGAGCCACCTGCCCGAAGGTTATGGCCATGGTCCATTGCAATGAGGAGATGGAGGAACACTAAGCCTTACTGCTTTATCTCTTCAGAAATATTTTCATTTCCCTGGTAGCTTACTTGGCTAAGTGAGGTCATTTTACTAAGGAGGTCAAGGCCACAGCCTGAGGATGCATTTGTTTTTCAACACAAGTCATCTTGCAAAGACAAGAGAGATGGTCATAAGGGGGTGAGTTAATTATCATAACTCTTCTAGCTGGTATGAGTCTGCTGTTACCTATTTACACTGAGACAATCACCCCCCTTGAGCCTCAGTTTTCTCTTCTGTTAAATGGGGGATAAATAACAAGAGACTGGACTTTGTATACTGTACTGTGCTGTGGAAATTTTTCATTGTTGCTCTTGATTATGTCATAAAAATAACCCAGAGTTCATGTCCAGCTCGTATTGGTTCCAAATAGCTATTTAGTAGGCAAATATAGTGTCTTCATTCTGTTTGGTAGGTTGCAAAAACTGATTTTATTTCAGTGTGATGGTTATCTGACTTTTTGGGTGGGAAAGATCTATGAGGCTCTCACAAGCCCCTCTGAACTTTGGCTGGATCTGTCAGGCCATTTCCCAAACCTGAGATAATCCTACTATCTCCACCCTAACCCCACCCTGCCTCGGCTTCTGTCTCAACCTCATCGGAGAGTTGCATGCCTGTGCCAGTGGCCTCTATTACTAGACCCCACAATATGACCTCAACTGGGTTCGACATGCTGCCAATTTTCATCCTTTGGTTAAACCCTTGTTTGCTTCCTGTGGTGAAAGCTGCAAACCCCAGTCCCAAACCGTGCATCATCTCCCCTTCCTCCTGGCAGATGGCCTGGCTTCAGACACAAGTTCAACCACACAGGCTTCACCCCTGCCTGGATGTTCCTCACAGACCTCAGTCTACCCTTTCTTCCACCCATCTTTTCCAAGACTAAAGTCAACATCATCTCCCTGTGGGAAGGCTGACTTCTCCTGGTGCTGCTGTCGTATCACACTTTCTATAGAAACCGTCATAGTGATCCCAAGAAGATTTAGGACTAAGGAAGTGAACTGCTATATGATTTATAATAGCAAAAACTGGGAAGCAACTCTATGCCCAATAAAAGGGGTTTGGTTCAATCGAGGAGGGCCAGGACCATGACGTGGCTTTGTAAGCCAATTTTTGCTGAAAACCAAGCAAGGTCGGTAACAGTAGACAGGACTACCTGCCTAGGGGAAAGATACAAAAACATCAAGAGTCACTTTCTTCAGAAGACAACCGTGATCATGAGTGCTTTTCACCGACTCTCAGTACCTTACGATATTCTGAAATTTCTTCTGCATTATTTCAGATGCATATAGCTTTTTCATAATTAAAACAAAAACCAAGAATGTTATTAGCATTTCCCTATAGAAAGTTTCCTGTGATTCAGTTCTTGCTAGCCCCTAAATGCAGCCTTTCCTGGGTGGTGTCTGGTGGACAGCTGTGCAGGAACTCTTGTTACATGCAAGGACTAGAAGCAAAGCAAGCCATAACTAATTAACATTATGGTGGGAATCGAGGCATGCAGAATGGAAATGCCTCAACCGGGACATGTGATTACTAACTTTTTTCCATCATGGGACAGGTGTTTAGGGGAATGTGTTATATTTGCTCCAGATTATTTGCTTTTTAAAAATACTATGACTTCATTTTTCTGCCTCCATCTTCATGGGAAATTAAAGATGTGAACCCATTCGGTTATAGATATTTTGTTCTAAGTTCATTTAATCTTTTTACCTGAGGCCCTACTGTGTGCCAGCACACAGGGGTTATCTGCCAGTGATTCTCAAAAGGGTGGCATCCCTCAACAGGGTCTTTGGAAATACTTAGGGGTGTTTTGACTGTTAAAATGACGGAAGAAGCTGGTGTGGTAGTGTACACCTATAATCCCAGTTACCTGGGAGGCTGAGGCCAGGGATCATTTGAGTCCACAGGTTCAAGACAATCCTGGGCAACATAGCAAGACCTAATCTCCAAAAAAAAGAAAGACTGAAGAGTGTTACTGATTTAGTGATGGGGGCAGCATTGCTAAACATTCTAAAATATGTGTGACAGTCCTACGAAGCCAGGAATGACTTGTCCATGGGGCAAGACAGCAAGACAGTTGAGCGCAGAAGAGATCTAGGAGGGGTGGGAGGTAAGGGAAGTGGCTGCTGCTCAGCTGGAGTCCAGCATAGCCCTAAAAGATCCAGGGTGATGGATCTCTGAGGTTTTCCAGTGAAACCATAAATGTAGAGGATGATGTAAAATTTCCTGATTTTGAAAACATGGTGAGGGCCAAACAAAATACATCTGTGGGCCAGATTTGGCCCTCAGGTTGCCAATTTGCAACCCAGTCTTAGGGAAAGACACAGTCTCCACCTTCATGAGAGGGGTACAACAGATCCCTTATGAATTCAAGTTCAAATTCTAGAGCAGACACACCTAAGTTCAAGTCCCAGCTCTTTTATCTTTTACCTATAACCTCAGGCAAGGAAAAAAATCCTTGAATTCCCTTTCCTACTCCATAAAATGGAGCTAATGGTGATGCTCAGGCATGGTCCCCCGGGCAAGAAAAGCCAATGTCTGGCACATGGGACATGCTTAATAAAGTCATCCTTATCACCAGGGGTATCATATCAAAGAAGCACTGAGTAGCACTCACTGTGCTAAAGGCTTATAAATACACGTAAGAGAAAGCCCTTGACCCAGAGTTATTTTCATTTTGGAAAGAAAGACAATCCCTGAACATAAATATTATAAGCCCAGTCAGATATCAGTATGTGACAGATATCAGGGTACACAAGTGGCCCTGGCTATGAGGGTGGTGGTGGTGGTGGTGAGGGGCCGTGGGAGTCTAGCAAGAGAGAGGGGGAGGGGGTGGAAAAGCCCAAGCAAAGGCAAGAGTACAGATTATAAATCACCCTAACACCCCTGTGCTTATATGCCAGGTCTTTCTTTGGGCTAAGGGACTGGTAAGTAGGTACCCTTGGTTGCTTCTTAGGAACCATGCATGAAACCGATATCGGGTGAGAAAACAAACGAAACAGGGTGCTTACCCAAACTTACAGAGGGGAGCAATGGCCCTTTAAGGCCAGCCACATACCAGGTTTTTCCCAACCCTTGCCTGCAGTAGCAAGACCACACAAACTTTAAGAGGGAGGCAAAAACAAATTTACTTAATAAAAGACAAATGAGACAAGAGTCACTGAGGAGTACAAGGGAAGTCCTTTAGTAATCCTACTATACAGACCAGTCTCTGGTCCAAAACGCACATGGCTTTAGCAGTCATGTGTGTCCACAAAATGGTGACTGCCCCACCTTAGGCCGGATGAAGGCGTTAAGATGGAACCGCCACTCCTTCTTTAAAGACACAGGTCTACTCCCTCTAAGTCAGAAGAAGCCAAGATGTCATCGTCAATTCTTTTCCAAAAGCAGGAGATTCAAATCCTACGAGGAAGACCAAGATGGTGTCATCAATTCTTCTCCAAAAGGCACTGCTCTGGCATTCTTTCAGCTCCAACTCCAAAGTGGCCTGGCATCATCAAAACTCACTCAATACAGCAACACAGCAAACGCTTCATACATCTCACATTGGAAACGGCAACACAGCAAACTCTCCTCAGTTCTCCAGAAGACTTCCAAGCTTTCCAGTTTTAAAACTAAACCGTTTTTAAGTCCCATGTTTCAGAGGCAGCTCACACAGCTCACAAGTTTCTCCAACATGCTTCCCCGGGCTCCTCACCAACCCGGGTTGGGAATGTAAGCCCACAGCTTGGCTTCCTTTCCTCCTTGCTGCCCCACATGGCAGTGGCAGCTTTGAGGCCTCCAGCCTCCCTGCTGTTCCTCTCAGTTCCTTCTCAGTTCTCCTCTGTTCTCTCTGTCCCTTTCTTCCCTCTTGTTCTCTGTTCTATGTCTTTTATTCTCTGTCTCCTCCCTGATCCTTTAATCCTCTTTTATCGCAAGAAGGCTTAACTTCCTTCTCCAAGTCTCCACCCACCAATGCTAACAATAGCTATTTTAATGCATCAACACCAGTACTAGGGAGCACAGCCCCCTAACAAAACCAGAAAGGTCTTGTGGAGTCTAGGCTGGGGCTGCTGACAGGTCAGAGCTTGGCCCACTATTGAAGGTCAGTCAGGGAGCGGGAGCAAGGAAGTGACTTGAAGGAGCTGAGATGAGTACAGGATGGAACCCAAGAGGTAATGGGCCAGGCAGAGGGTCTCAGTATGGGTAGGTGGGGGTGGGGGAGGGGGAGTGTCCTGTGAAGGAGGCTTTCTTAGGCCTCCTGGCCACTGACAGAATTTGGGAGGGGGAAAAGCTGTCAAAATTGACCATATGGGGAGCGTGGGAGTTTTATAGCTCTCATCTTGTCTTGTGTTGCCTCCACCTTCTCAGGGCTCGCCTTCCCTACTTCTTGTTTGTTTTCCCCAGCCACTGAGTCTCACAGCTCTTCTCCTCGACTAATTTTGAAAATGTTCTCTTTTCTCTAATTTGTAGATATTTTCAAATCTCCCCAGAAAGCCTGTACTTCCTCCCAGCCTCAAGACTCTCTCTAGAAACTAGATCCCTGGGATGGGGGTGGTGGGTAGGGGAGATGGGGGTGGGGGGTGGGGGGTGTTAATGAATTGGGCACAGCAAAGCTTTCCTCATTTTGAGCCCCCAAGGCTAACTCAGATGGAATCCCACACCGCCTGTGAAGGAGGAACGTGCTTAGCAAATTCTGTGGAACTATTTTTTCAGAGGGAAGTTGTTAATCCACTGAAAGAACAATCTGTTTCCAAGCATGCCAGTGACATCCACTCACATTCCAACAGGCGAAATGCTGTTTACACTTGAAGCCCATCTATTTTTCAGAGGAGGCTGGGCCACACCTCTTCTAGGGATTTTGTCAGCTCTGATTCTGATTTATTCTTCAGGATGGGGAGTTAGAAGATTATTTCACTGGGGATGTTTGATACTTTAAATCACGGCCCAAACGAGCCCAAGCCAAACTCACTGCACTGCATCTTTAGCATGGCAGAGTCCAGGGAGTTCAGGGATAATTACTTAAGCACCAACTCCCCCCCTACCGCCATAACTGCCATGCAGCACCAGTGGGGAGTAGCACGTACCTCACAACTGTTCAGGGTCCTCCAGGAAAGGACTCTTTGCTTTGAAGTGAGTAAAATACCCTAATGTCCTGTGTCTATATTTCCAGCAAGAAAAGTAAATAAATGCAAGCAGCCGGCAGCTCATGGGCCAGGAAGGTGCATCCTGCTTCTTATACCCAGGGAAGAGACAGGGCTTCTCTGCAGAGATGACATCTCTCCATGTCACAGCCTCAGAAGATGCCAAGGGCTGCTTTTTCTTTTCCTGCAACAGGACAGCTGTGCCTGCTTTCAAACCTCCCCGAGTCTTCCTTCTAGGCCCCATTCACCACTGAAACAGGTGAGATGACTGGCAGGTGAGAGTTATAGACAGCCATCAGACTGACAGATGTTTCCATGGGCTGCCTCAGAGATGACACGTACCCTGTCACCAGAGGCAACCAAACATCAGTTCAACAGCTGAAGGCAGGGATGGCAGGAGGATTGTGCTGTGGCTTCCTCTAGGAATCAGTAACAAAGAGATATCCCTCAGATTCTTTTTTCCTTCTAGAACCTTCTATAAAAAGGTGTCCCGGACCAACAATCCTGTGGTTACCTGACCTGTGACTTGGTGCTAGTCACCTCTCATCAGTTAAAGGGGGTAGGGGGCTAGGTGCTATGAAATCTCAACAGTCTTCCTGGCTTCAAACATTCTATAACTTTTAGACATAAAAGTGACTCAAAAAAACTAAGACTTTCCAAACCCATCCCAGAGTCTTGGAATTGGGTTTGTCCTGAGGAACTGGGACTGGCTATTGGAAGCCTATCTGGTGGCTTTTGAAGGACCTCCTGTGATCCTGGTCTCAGAACTCTCTCAACTCCTTACCTGACTCCTGGAGCCAGAAAGGTCAGCCTTCAGTGACTCTCAGGGGATTTGAATCTTTCTATCCCTAAGCATAGAGATCCTGTAATCAAATGCAAATTATGTCTTTAAGCACCAAAGCAGTTGGAGGAGGGATTAGCTGGCAGCCCTGGGAGTGCTGCCTAAGGCCCTTGGGAGTGATAGCCCCCCAGGGAGGAGGGGTGAGCTCTGGAGAAAAAGAACAGAAGAGAGCTCAGAAGGGTCAAAGACCTCCAGTGGGCTCCACTTCATCCCCAGAGTGCTCCTGAACATGGTCTGGGTCAGGGGGTAATCCCCAAGGTCCCCATCAGGGTCAGGACTGCCACCCCATAGGGTCCTGGCTTCACCCTAGCCCCTCCAAGGCAGTGCCCCATGCTAAGGCACAGTTTTCAGGCCAAGAGCCAGATACATCTGCTCTGTCCCTCTCATTCCTCCTCAGGCTGCAAGTCAGGCTGGAACACAGAGGAGAGGGAGTATAGGCAGGGCCAAACTCAGGGAGGATGGCAGGTCCAGCTTGGGACCAGCTCCACAGAGTAAACCAAACTGTCTTCCATCTTTCATCTGCACCTCCATCAGGATCCACCCTTTCCAATCAAGGAATTGAAAATCACCATATTGACAGCATCTAAGCCAAGCCAGCACTAAACAAGATGAATAGGTTTGAGGAGCTGAGTGCAAGAGTACAGCAGAACTGGGCTGGGCACCAAGGTGAGGGAGCCCTAACCAAGGGCAGGCTGACCCCAAAACAGGCTTCATCTGGCACAGAAGGGAGGTGGGAGGCCTGAGGAAGCCCTAGCACATCAGTAATTAGTGGTCTAGAAAAAGAGGTGGAGCAGCTAACAAAGCCAGAAAGTGAGGAAGGGAGGGGAGGGGAGGGAGCATATGATACAAATTTAGAAAGCTTCTTACATTCCTCCTTTTGTCTCCCTTCCATTAAACTATGAGGAAACCACTGAGGCTTCCATGTCACTATTCTTTAACTTGAGTCTCTCCCCCCCCCCCC
>PVHY01021104.1:0-24477 GCA_004024945.1 Uropsilus gracilis
CCATCCATCCATCCATCCATCCATCCATCCATCCATCCATCCATCCATCCATCCATCCATCCATGCACCCACCTAGTTGTCTATGTGTTGTAGGGGAGGGAAATCATCTTCCCTTTCCCCTTCCAGATTCATGGAGACCTTCCATTGAGAGACAGATGAGCAGGAAAATAGAATTGTTTATTTTATGGGAGCCACATACTTTTCAAATGAGTGTTTATTTTCTAGAACCCAAATGTTTTCACAATATTTATCTCTTTGTCTGAGATGATACATGATTTCTAATTATTTCAGGTTAAAATAAAGGTATTACACCAATGCAAATGCCAGGTTTGCCTGCTTGTAGATGACCTGGTACCACTGGGCAGGGCAGTGAGGGGTGTGCACTCTCATGCCCCAGGGCAAGCCTGGCACTCAGGTAGACCTACTGGTCAGGCACTTGAGGGCACCTCCCTCCCTTCTCCCCTCCCTTCTCTTTCACCCTCTCTTTGCTCAAGGGTAGCTGAGACCATATACACTTGCTGGGCAGCCATGGAGAGCCTGGTGAGGTGGGAGCTGGCACTCTGGTCACTCCTGTCAACCTGTGGTTCCCCAGTGAGTGCAGCATCTGGAAAATCCCTCTATTCTCCACCAAACCCCAGATGCTTCCAGCCCCTACTTCCCAGCCTTGCATCTGAGCCCCCCAATGTGCTTGACCAGTCCTCCCCTGCCAAGTCCTGGGGTTCTCCTGATACATGGAAACCGTGGAACAAGAAATGATTGTTGTCTTCAGCCCCCATCATGGAGAACTCGGCATATAGTTGAGGATATTTGTGGTCAATCTCCTCATCACCATCTTTCTTTGACTACCTGGAAATGCAGCCCTTACACCCGCCATGTGGGGATGGACACGCACATGTGTACACGCACACACACTTCACCAACAACTGATTCCCGCACCTGCCTTATTCAAGGGATACTCGCCAGCGTGGAAGTGGCAGCTGAGTGAGATATTCACCTCCTTAGCCAGCAGTGTGGAAAGTACCTTGCAGGAGGATGAGGTGGGTGGACCAGTGGGCAGTTGGCATGTCCCCAGGTGGGTTCCAGGTATAGTTCCTGGACTGTTTGATGCCTGCCCCCCATCTCCTGCCACCAGAACCCGGGGGATCTGCGGGCTGGGCCCAGAGCACCGATGTGTAAATACGTCTGTTTGCTTATGCTTGGTGCTGACTGCGTAGCTGGGGGTTAATGAGCTACGTCTGGGTAAAGGCCAGGGGCTATCTCTGCACACAGGGCTGTTTTTGCAAGCCCAGGTTGGCTCCCGGCATTTCCTGAGATCTGAGGTTTGCTTTCTGCTCTCGGGGTTCAGCTCTCCTGCACTTGATGGATGCGGGCCTTAATTTGGTGTGTTGCCGTCGTCGCGAGCTGGGGAAGGATATTACCTTAAGGATATTCTTTTGAATATTAAATTAGAATAAATTAAGGCAGGCTGCATATTAAGCCTAAATCAGAATTGAATAATTGCCTTCCGTTTTATGCCACTAAGTTGGTTGGAGAGGCAAGATATTTGTTTTAATTACCAAGTTGCTGAACTGACTGCCGAGGAGAGGATGCATGAAGGCAAACCCAAACTTTTCCGGGACTCGGTGAGTTGGGGATAGCATCTAATTGGACACCATGCATGTATGTCATCACTCCTGTTGGAACACCTTTCTCACGCCAAGCACCGGCTCACCCCAGGATAGGTACCTGATGATGTCAATCTACCCGGGGAGATCAGAGCTACGCATTTTTATAGCTAGCTGTCTCCTGGTCACTGCTGCAAGCACTTGCATGCTTGCACACAGGTACAGAAGCTCACTGGGACACTGCCTCCATTTTATAGGCATAGAAACAAAGGCATAGGATGGATAACCTCAATTCTGGGACCCCACATTTCCCGAGAGCACCCCATGGATGCTGGTACTCCCCCTGAAGAACCCAACTGCCCAGAAGACAGCATCTGAACTTGACTTTAAGCTCATCTTTGAGGTTTTCAAGATTCACCGGCCAATCGCGCTTCTTTGTAAATGGTGCCTTAAATGATGCTGTTGTGCTAACCTTTCCTTCTGGGCAGTTCCAAGTATAGCACATGAAGAGTTGAGGGACTGATGTGAATCCCCATGTGGTCAGTGGTCATTGCCCAGGCTTGACAATGGTCAGCTCTTGGTCTTTTCTCTCCACTCTCCTTCACAGACACCCCACAACCGCTTCACATCCAAGGGGCACTTGAGAAGGGGATCCTTTGCTCCGTCGTCGTCTGGTTGTGTTTGTCAAAGCTAGGGATTGCAGCATGGGGATTTCTGCCTGAACTGCGTGCCCAACCAATTTGGCTGGTGGAAGGCTTGAGCGTGTACTGGATTTCCCACGGGAGCAGCTCATTCGTGGCTTTGCTATTCTGCAGTTTGGGAGGTGCTGATCCTTTGCCTCTCTGTGGGGATGGAGCTGATGGCAAGGCTGGGATGTGCCAGGACCCAGGGCAGATTCTGCTGATTTACCTACAGAAATTGGTCAAGCACCTCAAGCCATTTCTTGGCACCAATTTGCAGGCACCTTGCACTATTCAAGTCACTGCAAAAGAAAAGGATTTTCTGGATCCACTTCCCTAACACAGATCATCATTCAGTATCTGGATTAGTTCAGTGTCCTATGCACCCAGGCAGGAAGCAGACATGTGTGTCAACCACATGTGCTAGGATATGTACCTGTGACAAGCCCAGCGAACAAATGGAAGTGTGTCCACTCAAGATTGGCAGGGAGCAAGGTGGTTAAAGCTGTCAGGGATTATTTTTGCAAATATTTGTCTGGTTTGAACATGTTTGAGTCTTTCACCTCCCAAGTAGCAGATCGCCGGAATAATCCCAGCGAGCTGCCTTTCATGGAGCTGCCGTGTGTCATGTTCTAAGCTGAGGAAGGCCTGACTTTGGCTTCTCTGCATTACTGGCCCTGGTGTTAATTCCATTTACCTCCTTCCAAGTCAGTTCCTTTAGCTGTGATGGCTCAATAGGCCGGTCAACCGCTCAGCACCCAGCCAGAGCTCTTTGAAGACAAGAGCTTCACAGAAAACTTAACTCTCTTATGTGTAACATGGTTCAGTGTGTATGCGTGTGTGTGTGTGTGTGCATGGCTGCAGGTACGTATATCTCTGTGTGTGTAAAGCTAGAGTAAAACTCTGAACCGAGTTGTACATTGTCTGTGACTCTGGGTGATTTATTTACTTGTCACTTCAAACAAAATCAGCCCAAAATAATGACTCCGGTCACGTATGAGACTGGGATAGATGGTTTATGGAGACAAAGCTATGCTTTTCATGCATCAAATTTCAAAGCTGGGCAGTTAAAACATAATTCTCCCCTGCGAAAAAAGTGTGTGGGTAGCAGGGAGCATTGTATCAAAGCCAGATCTGGATGCCTTTAAGTAATTTACAGGTCACATGGGACTTTCTTTGGTCCATAATCCTCGAGCCTCAAGACCATGGAGAGAGTAGTTTGGGGTCAGTGACTTGAGGATCGTATTTGCCCAAAGTTTCTCCATTGACTGTGGACTCATCTCTTGGAGCATAAGTGTCCATCACTGTGAGCGGGAAGCATGACCCATGTCCGGTCTCCCTCTATACATCACTGTGAGCAGAAGCCTTGCAAACAGATGTCTCCTGCATGCTTTACTGCATCATGGCAGACATCACTGATCAATTCTTTCTCCAGGTATCGACTGGACAGTCCTTCTGTCCGTACTACTCCCAGCAGGCACCACCAGTCAATTATAAATTGTCTCTATTTGTCCCTACACCAAATCAAATATTGGGCATAGGAGTGCTTTTAGGAAATGTTTGCAAAGCATGACATGAACCTGTGTCTCCGTTGCCATTATCAGTTGTTTCTGATCACTGGGGATTCCCCACTATCATTCTCAAGGGTGAGACACCTGATTTACCCATGAACTGTCCAGCTCATCTTAGCTTCTGCCCTTGAGATGACCTCTATAGGTTGCTTTGGCATTTCCTGCCTCTCCCAAGATCTCTCCTGCAGGGTCTTATTTCTTGTGTCCATGTCCAGTAAGATTTTGGAGAGAGACAGAGCAAGATACAAACTATGGGAGGGTAATATGGTTCTCTCCTTTCCTGAGTCAGCAAAGACCTAAGTCAGAGCTGCTACTGATCCCTGGCCACATTTGACATCCAACTCTCCTTGAGCATCCACTGTCCTTGAGTGTTCATCTGTCCTGTAGCATCCTCATAAGTAAGGTGGGAAAGATGCTCCTTCCGTATTGGTGTCATCAGGAGGATTCAGTGTTAGACAAAGTGCTCAGAACATTTCAATTACCCGGAAATTGGTGTGAGGTGGGAAAATGCACCTGTGACTGCAGTGACGAAACCATCTCCATGGCTCTTGTCACTGTGTCCCTATATGCACAAGACGCTGAGTCTCACCCTGGACCAGGCGTGCCCTGCAGGTTCAATGAGGCCTGAATTTCCGGCACCACCGGACATTCAGCGAGTCCTTCTCCTTCCTTCCTGTCTCCCCCTGACTCTGGGAGTTTGGGGGCTGGTTTAACCTGGGCTGTTAGGGGAGTTTCTGAGTAGGAGGACAGGAGACAGGAACGGAGATCTATGTCTGGAAAGTGCTAGGACTCCTCGTAGGAACGGTTCTGGGGTTTTGGGGACACTGCCTTGACCGTCATCTGTCAGTGGTCCCCACTATTGGGGGGCACCTGGTATTATGGGAAGCTCCATGTGTGGGACTCTGCAAACTGGTGCCAGCATGACCCTTGACCTTTTCCTTCATCTCACTGCTGCAGCACGTGTGACTCAAGAGTATTCAGCCCCTGCCAGGTCACAGCCAGTGAGTGGAGGCTCAGAACCCCGACCTCCTTCCACCCACATGTTCTCTTCAAGGGAGAGACATGCACTTGAACTGCTATGTTTGAAATTCGATATATAAAAAATACAGTTTTATCCTCCCTTCACACACCATAGATCCCAGTCCCCGATGTCACCTGAACCATTATTTTGAAGTTTATTTTTGCAGTGACAAGTCAACAAATCACCCAATCATACCTCTTGGACCACTTGGTCCGGAGAGTTCGTTTTGCCTAGTTTGCAATAGCTACACATTTAATGGAAGCTTAATATGTGTGTATATGTAGCTATAGGTAATCTCCATCTTCATCGAGGTTAATGAATGTGCTCTGCTCGGCATGGAATTTAAACCAAGTTCCGGAGCTTTTCATTAAGGGGATTTTGTGTACGTGGGGAAGATAAACGTCAAAGCTCCTGATAATTTACTGTCTAGGACTGAATTCCACTCCATAAATATATTATTTAATCAAAACTCCTGTTTAAATGAGACAGTAAAAATGGCCTGGGTAATATTTAATGTTTGCATAATGTATCCCAAGCCCAGCATTTTTTTCCAGAAGGTGGATGGAGTTGGGGACAGAGCCGGGGTCTTGGGTTCAGGATCCTAGTAGTCATCCCTGTGTGAGCTGCAAGACCAGGCCGAATCTTATGAGGTCTCAGAAGGCAAAGTTTCAGACACGAAGCCCATTTCCCTTCAGCTAATTCCAGGAACTTAACGATTCAGGACCAGTTAAATCTCCTCTAATCTCCTCTCTGTCCACACAGCAAAAACTGATGAGTGGGCGATGATCATGATGACTCAGGTAAATATTGATGAGGGGAGGAAAAAGCCTTTGAACCTTTAATGAAATCCCCCTCAATCGAATCCATTCTCTTGGACGGAACCAAAAAGATTGGCGATTCGGGATCTCGCGTGTGTGTTTAAAGAGACCGATGTGTGCATGTGCCTGGATGGAGACGTAGAGATCAATCACTTCAAATGAATAGTCGAACCTCTTTGATCCACTCGCTATTCACGATCCCTGTTCTCTTCTGTCACCTGAGGGACGTCTCCAGGGGTCGCCCCGCTGGTGAACCCACCGTTGGTGGAGGTTGCGGGATAGTGTGTGAAGTTCCCTGGGGACGGAGCGAGAGGAGAGTTAGGTTCAAATGTGTGTGTTTGTCTACTTAAGAGCCACGTGACTTCCTGCAAGAAACACAGACTTGGGAACCTCAGTTCATTCGTGTGTAGAATCGGGAACCCCCCCTCCATGTGCCATGCTCATGAGAAGCCGCTAACATGAGATGCAAGGATGCCCGATTTTAGGTCTCGTCTCCCTTCCCAGGAGGGCTTGGTTGGGAACAGACTGACCGAAGTGACTCCATTTTGGTTAAAACCTCCATGTTGAAGCCAGTGTCCTCTCCCTGTCCTCGGTGGGAAGGACCCGCCATGGCTGGCTGGTCTGACTTCTTGTTTCTGCCTCCCCTTATCCCTAGTTGTTCTTGACAACAGCATCGTCCACCTGATGGATGATGGATGCCACCATTGTCCCCTGATAGATGATGGATGTTGGCATTATTGGAAACTGTAGTTACGGGAACGTGCCCTGAAGTTATGGGAACGTACCCCACCATTAAGGGAATGTGGGGACGTGTCCCAGACCTGCTGGTCTGCTTTGCAATAGGAGGCCTGGTGGCTTTTCCCTATCAAAGTTTGTCACAGAGACAGCTCGGAGTCTCTCTTGCTAAGCTGGCTGGGGAACCCTGGTGGCCCAGTAATAACCTGCGGCTTGGAACTTCAATCAGAGTCCTTGTGAACAGCCTGCAAGTCACAACAGGCTCTGTGCTCCTGAATGTCTCTGTGATTCTGCCTGTGCCTGGGTGGCCTGAAACTCCAGTCCGGACCCTCCTACCTGTGCAGGTCCCCCGCCGTCACCTCAGCTCTGTCCTGTGTGATGATGACAATGGGTCTGTTCAGGAAGCTGAGGTCTTTTGGAGTCAGAGCTGATGGCGAGGCAAGATGGCTGGACAAATGCAGGGGACGCCGGCTGGGGTCGCTGAGGAAAGGAGCGAGGGTCTAGGACACCCACATTCCTGATGTAGGAGGGGGCCCCTGAACTGGCTGCTGGAAACACCCCATCTCCAGGGAGGGGAAGCTTCTGCGCAGCATATGAGCTGTAGAACATTGTCGCTGATGCACCGGGAGCTGGTAACAGGTGAAGGCTGGGGGTGGCCATCGAGGTGTGGTGGGCGTAGAGGCTCGGGGAGCTGCTCGGGCAGATGGGGTGAAAAGAAGGCCGAGGTGGTGCTGCCAGCTTGAGACTGGGCTGCCCACGGGCTGGTGACCAACTGAGACCACCCTTGAGAGGCAGAGAATATCCAGCAAGGGGGAAATCACTAAAGCACGGTTATCACATGGTGTGGCTAAGTGATCACCGCGGGCATGGGCGGCTGGCAGCAGCTCTGAGGAGGGTAGCTCTGGGCGGGCATGGGGCAGTGCCAGTGGACAGGCCTACATCCCTGCCAGGTCCAGCGTCACCACATGCACTGTTCTGTGACTGAGCAAAACAACTGACCCCGCTGAGAGCCTGGGGGTCCCTAGACATCCTTGCTCCAGGACTCTTGTTGCTCAGACCAGGGCCTCTTTATTAAGCCCGTGCAGCACCCCTAGCGGCTATTGCGGGTGCAGGTGTCTTCCCGATGCCCCCTCTCTGCAGGCCTGTCCTTGACTAGAGTTTCTCATCTGCTTTGCCCATGAACTGTCCTGGGTCTCCAGGGATGCAGGTGCAAGGATGGAGCAAGATGCAGGAGGCTCTGTTGTGCCCTGTGGGGGTGGCTCTGCTGGGCGCACAGGCTGGGGTGCCCACACCTGTCACTGGTCACGACTGGCCTCCAGCCACATCCACCTGGGGCTCCGCTCCCTGCCTGCACTCACCGCCTTAGAGCAGCGGTCAGACCAGCCGCAAAGGGCCTGACCAGTCCTGAGGTTGGATGCGCTGTGGGGATTTCTCTCGGGACGTGTGCCTTCGGAGAGCCGTCTCCCAGCTGGGTCTGTCCAGGTTTTCTGGAGACCTCGGCAGCCTGGCCAGTCTCAGGAATGCCAGAACAGGGGCTACTTTCCCGCCCAGCCCGTGACCTGAGAAGCTGAGGGTGCAGGGCTGTTCATCCGCGCAAACTGGAAAGCTCCCTCGGAATCGCAGGTCTTGGGTCTGTTCTGTCAGAATCCAATTAGCAGCCCCGATTGATTGTTGGGAGCTGGCGCCGGGGGGTGTGGATTTGCAGCCTCAGCTGCTCTGCCTGTGAGCGTGAAGGCCAAGCAGTGACTGACCACCGTGCCCTCTGCCCCTCCTGGCCAACAAGGTCATGAGCAGCACCTCTCTTCAGTTCACCATCCAGCATCCTGGGTCCTGATGCATTATTCAGGCTCCACGCAGCCAGAGCAGAGGTCAGCTCTGCACCCAAAGGTCTTCTGCTGGGTCCTGCGGAGGTGGGGGTCACAGCAGCAGTGAGGGTGTGGGCAGCAGCTGTCATGACCTCAGATGGCACCGAGATCCAGCCATTAGACATCACATGTCCTTGGGCAAGGCATGTGGCCTCTCTCAGCCTGTTTTGATGGGCATAGCAACGAGACCAGGGGTCTCAAACTCCCATGCTTCCCTCAGGCCGGGTCATTAATAGAACCATGTCATGCTGACCAGTCGGTGGCCTGGACACTTCTAAGTGGCCATGGAGGGATGCAGACCCAGCGGTGTCGGACTCTCTGGCTTTGGGGAATATTTGAATTTTTAAAAAATGGGAACCTCCTGCTTATTCTCATACTTGGGAGACACAGTGCGGCTGGAAAAAGCAACCCTGTAACTAAAGGGCCACTCAGTCTCCTCATCTCCGGTTATGCTTGTACTGGTAGTGGCGCCCCCACTCCACCCTGGGAGCTCAGTTCTCCAGGCCACTTTCTCCCGTGTCCAACCTGTGTCTTTTTGGTGGCAATTTCTTTTTCTTTTTTTTTTTTTTGAGACTAGGTCTTGCTATGTTTCCTGGGAAACCGCAGGCTCACATTGCCCAGGGTATCCTGGACTCAAGTGATCCCCAGCCTCAGCCTCCCAGGTAGCTGGGATTACAGGCACACACCACTATGCCCAGCTATTTTTGGGACTAAGTCTCACTATGTTGTTCCGGGTGGGTCTGGAACCCATGGACTAAAGCAATTCCTAGTCCCGGCCTTGCTCCATAGGTGGCGATTAAAGGCGCATGCCGCCGTACCCAGCCTTGATGGCACTTTCTCTGGAGCCTCTGCAACCAGCTGCGCCTGCAGAGAAACACTTCTCAAGGGCCAAGGGCCTGATCTTCTCCAGAGGAGCCTGGAATGTGGCTCCTGCCTGCCGTGTAGACAGTCCAGCGTCCTGGCCTCTCAGGTGGGATCGCTTGCAATGAGGGCTGGGTATTTTTCCACCAAGGACTGTGTATAGTGAGTGTGTGCAGGTCTTATGGCCAGCTGGTCTGTGATAGCTGCTCAACTCCACTGCTATGGCAAGCCACGGGAAGAACCGTAAGCATGGCTGTGCCAATAAAACTTTATTTGTAAAACCAAGTCGAGACTGGATGTGGTGGTTGGCCAAGTGATAGCGTGACTTGTTCATCGGCTCTCAGAAGAGCTTGCCTGTAGACTCGCTCTCTGTGATCTCGGGGGGGCATACGCTCCCCCCAGAGTGTCAGCTTGACCAATAATGAACTTGGCAGTTTCTCTCCACACGCTCTGCAGAGTCCCACTACCCAATCCCACTGACGTTTCCTGAGAAGCTTCTTCCTATAAGCCTTTGAAGCATGGTCTCCCCAAACCTTAACATTCCTTATTTTGTCTTGTTGCCTATTTTGTTTTCTTTTCTTTATCTTTTGCATATGAACTCATCTTATATTTATCTTTCTCCTGGTTATTTCACTTCACATCATCCTCCCCAACATCTATCCATGTTGCTGAAAATGACACAATTCATCTTTTTCATAGGCATGTAGTATTCCACTGGCTGGACAGATCACTTCTTTATCCACTCATCCCTTGTGAAGCAATCGATGTGTTTCCATGAAGCAGTGTTGACAGATATTGAAGCACAGTGCTGTCTATCAGGGGCTTCTCTTATCAGCCAGTGTTAGCACAGTAAAAATGCATGCCCATGACTTTGTAAATGCTCTTGGATTTTGAAGACCTGTGAATGATATGGGAATGCCAGTTCTATCACTTCTATCGTGTTGCCTGGAACAAGCAATTTCGCTTCTTTTTGCTTTGGGCTCCTCATCTGAGGCAATCATTTAGTGCCTATTTGGAATGTCTGATGGGATAACGCCTGTCAAACTCCTAGCACATGGCCTGGCATGTAGGAAAATCTTCATTCCTGCGGCTAGGTTGGAATTCCTAGCATGGGAGATAGAGATCAAGGTTCTATACCAGCTCTCAAGCTGGCTTTTGGAACTCTGCCAACATGTTGGAAAAAGACTCTTCTTTCTATTTGCTTCCCTATTTTGTGCCTTTATTCTGAAATAAGGTGCTCTTCCCACTGAGGGGAGGTGACTTGACTGTCTTTAAGAGATAAGATGATGAAGACACCTGACTGCAGGTTTGCAGCCTGGAACTTTTGAGTCTTCATCACTCTCCCTGGCTTCCTAAGAGAAAGCCCAGATGCAGAAAATCTCAGCTGTTTTCGACTAGCCATATGGCAGCTGGCTGGGGGCACCTCCACCAGCTCTTGGGAAGAATGTAGGCACACGTGCAGATTCAACTGAAGGCGAGAGGAGAGGGAGGAGAAGGGTCCTCTGCAGGTGCATTGCTCTGGACCTCATCACCTTTCTTCTTAGAGAGCTGGTGCCTGACTGGGATGGAGAGGAACTGTCCTTGGAGCCAGAAGCAGACTGGACTTGAATTCCTCTGTCACTGTCACCGGGCAGACCAGCTGCCTTCGCTGAGCTCAGTGTCCTGGGGGAGCATTCCCTTCCTCTGTCTTTGTCTTATCACTTTTCTCTTTCCCTCTTCCAGGCGTTCCAGAAGGAACAGATAAACCAATACAAGTGAAAAAGTGTGTTCTCGATGTGACGCGAGTAACAGACACACACACTCACTTCCATCTGCTTTGTCTGCTTTGCTTCTGAGCTATCTGGTTCTCGGGGAGGTATCGCTGGTTTCCAACACTGTATGGTTTAGAGGTGCCAGCTTCCACCTCCCACCAAACCCCCAAAATCCTGCACCCTCATCCAGGGGCCCCTCCCCTGGGCCCCCACCTCTCACCTCAATTCTGCAGTTAGATTTCAAGGGTTTGCTTTGGTTTCATTTTGTCTGTCCCCTTGTTTTGTGCCTTTTACTCTGAAAGTGAGTGGAATTGAAGTCAGGGTGCAAACGGGGCAAAAGCTGCCAACTAGCAAGCCATAGAGGCAAAACACTTTTTAAATTATAGCTTCTGCCGCCCAGCTTTTTTACCAGCTCCTTCTCACCCACGGAGAGCAGTTGCTGCTCAAATGCAGTTCAAACAACAGGAAAAATGAAAAGTCCTCACAGCCACAAGAGGCCAGTGATCTGACCCCAGCCACCATTCTCAGTCCCACAGGTCCCAAAGACACACATCCAAGATGGCGCCCTTGGCCCCTCCCAGCCTGAGGCAGGCACTACAAAGTCCAGTCTTTCTCCAGTGTCTTCTCTTTGCTTCTTCACTCTCCAGTGTTCTGCCAGCTGCTCTGCTTCTCCAAGGTTCTTCAACCTTTTCCCACAATTGCTGATGCACAAACCAGCTTTCCCCATCCCTGGCCATCTCCAGGAACCAGCTTTCCAGGCCACCTTGCTGCGGTGCCACAATCTCTACACGAGCTACTCTTCTTCCGGCCACCATGGTTCCTTGCCACCTCCAGCTCACTCTTCCAGGGGGCTTCCCCTGGCCAGGCCACGTGGGCCTGTTCTCTCAGTCCGCCATTCTTATCTCCTTCCTTTTCTTTTTTTATTTCCCCCGCTCCTTCCCATTTCCAGCTTCCCATTTTATCTCGCAGTTCCTTCAGACTCCGCCCACCAGGCATTTTGGTGCCTATTCAATGTTCAACTGTGTCACTGTCCTGTATCAAAATCATCTGCTATTTCATCATCTCTTTCCTCTGTGACGGAGGTGCTCTTGCAGGCACAGTGCTTTGCTTGATGGCCAGGAGAAGTTGGGGAGCCAGCCCGGAGGACCAGAGCAAGAAGGGTGCAGAGGATCCTGGAGCTGCGTTGACAGAACGGGCAGAGGGGCATGTGGGGCATCGTGTAGGCTGACCCCTGCCATCCATGTATCTCAGGAGAGAAGCCTGAGTGAGAGAGGAAACCTCGTCATGTTTCTGTGATCCTTACACGTACCTCCTTGCCAAGCAGCAAACACACACACGGCCTGCATTAAAAGTGCTCTTTTGCATATAAATGCATATAAATGGATGGATGGGTGGACAAATGACTAGATGGACAGACTGGTGGATGGGTGGCTAGGTGGATGGACAGGTGGATGGATGGATGCAGGTGGGTGACATCCTTCCCTGTCATTTGACCTGACATTCTCCATCATCTTCTCCCTATATCAGAAAAAGCCTTTCTAGTCCAGAACGGGGATGTCTTCTCTGATAACTTCGGCCTAAGTCCAGCCGTCACCAGCCCCCCTCCCCCACCGCCCCCAAGCAGAGAGAACAAATGTGCTGATGTCTGCCCTGCGGCAGGGACAGGATGGTAATTCATTGTATGTTAAGTTTCACGGAATGAGGTTTGCTGTGGTTGGGCAGAGATGGGAGCATTTCCCAATGGAGGGAGTCTGGAAGGAACAGATACTCAGTGCTTGGACGTGGCCACTTTCTCGCTGACGTGTGGTCACAGACATGGGTAGGTACAGACGTGACATATATGCTTCTTCCCGCCTCCGTCTGAAGAGTGTAACTTCCAGGACAGAAATGTCCAGATACATTCGAGGACCTGTAACACAGGCTGTGAGAAACACCTTCCTTGGGAGAGGCCTGGCCCTGTACAGCCAGAGAGGAAGAAATGAAATTGGGTTGAAAGGAGCAGAAACCGCCAACCAACTAGTCACAGGAAAAAAACCTCTTAAAAGGCAGTTTCTGCTGCCCAGCTTTCTTACCAGTTCTGTCTCATCTACGCATAGTAGTTGCCAGACAAAAGCAGTTTAAACAACAGGGTTTTATAAACAAGGGATAGTAAGGAAAACAAAAAGTCCTTAAAGCTACAAGTGGCCAGTGATCTTACCCCAGCCACCATTCTCAGTCCCAAAGGCCCCAAAGACATGTCCAAGATGGCACCCTTTGCCCCTCCCAGCCTGAGGCAGGCACTCTGCAAAGTCCAGTCTTTCACCAACATCTTCTCTTGGCTTCTTCTCTCTCCAGTGTTCTGGTTGCTCCATTTTTCCAAGGTTCTTCAAGTTTCTTCCACAGTTGTTGATGCACAAATCAGCTTTCCACATCCCTGTTCGTCTCCAGGTACCAGCTCACTGTGCCGCCTTGCTACGGTGCCACACTCTCAACACCAGTCACTCTTCTACTGGTCACCATGGTTTCTTGCCACCTCCAGGTCACTCTTCAGGGGGCTTCCTCTGGGAGGCCACGTGGGCCTGATCTCTCAGTTCACCATTCTCTTTTCTTTTTTCCCCCTCATCCTTTTTCATATGCCCTCTCTTCCACTGCCCATTTTCTTTCATGGTTCTTTTAGACTCTGCTCACCAGGGTATTTTGGCACCTATACAATTTTTAACTGCATCACTGCCCTTTATCAGAAGGAGAACGAATGTGCCAATGGTTTTCTGAAACAGGCTCCTTTGATCATGCAGCCTTCTCCCACCATGCGTTAGTCTGTGAAAGAATCCAAAGCATAATGCCACAGCCCAGGTGGCTTAAGCAGTATGTGTTTTTCAAGATGGTGGTGTTGACAGACTCGGTTTCTCTTGGGACCTCTCCGTGGCTCACAGAGGGCCCCTTCCTGCCCTGCCGTTCCCTCCTCCCACCCCTCCCCGTGTCTCCTGCTCTGAAAGGATGCCTGCCCTGTGGCCTTCCCACCCTCCCTTTCTACCTCATTAGCTTCAATCACCTCCATGAAGGAGCTGTTTAGAACCTGTCAGGCTGGTGGTGTGAGTTCTGTGAGGTTCAGGGAAGGACCTCTCCCTTCTCTGGCCCTGGAGATAAGTCACCCCTGACCTATGAGGCCACCTCTGAGCCCCACTATGACTGAGGGTCTGATTAAGGGGGGCTTAATGAGGGACCCAGCCTATACCTCTCTGCACAGCATTCTTAGCAAGGAAGGGACTAGTCTTGGGATGGGATGGACCAGAAGCCCTCTGTCAGTAATACTGGCATTCATAATGTCGAGGACTCACTTTTCCTCCCTAAATAAACCCGGTTCAGTCTTATGTTCTTGGAACAGAACTTGCGGTCTGCTCAGTGAGATCTGTGGATGGCCTCTCTGGCTGGAGACTTGGTCGTGATGACACAGTCAATTCTTTGTCCGGCTACTACAGAGACTTGATCTCCAGGGAATGGATACAGTTCAGTATCTGAGCTGAGATTTTTCCATTTCCTGCTGAATCTCCTGCCCGTGCCAGGGGAGCCATGCCTCCCTCACCTCCATGCCTGCTGGACCAAGCTGGTTCCCTTGCATCCCCCATCACTTACTCCCAGTGTGCATCTCTCCACCTCACAGCATTCTGCACATACTCCCTATGTCACTCCAATGAACCACAGTCATCTGTCTGGCTGCCTCCCCCAGTCCATCACCCACATGACTGCTGAGAGAGGATAGTGACTCAAGACCGCTGTCCCCCAAGTGCCTGGTCTGTAGCAGACAGTCCATGAATGTTTGATGATCTGAATCAGGTTGAAGCTGAGCAAACAGAAAAAGTATCTGGCAACGTTCCCCTGACCAGAAAGTCATCTGTGCATTGTGACGCTCAGACCTTGCACTGTCAACTAGGTATGGCATGTCATGTGCTGAGGCTCTGAAACTGTGAAGGGGAAGGAAGCAAAGCTGAGTAGAGGGGTGAGGGATGAGGGTGGCGGGTCCCGGGAAGCTGCTGCTGTGCAGAGAACGAAAGGGACCCTGGAGCCAGGACTCAGGTGAATGGCTTTCGTTTACTACTGGGACTGACGACTCTTCCTTGAAGACATTAGCAGGTCTATTATCTGCCTCAGCTTTTTCTCTTGAACCAGTTGACAAAAGCCATAGACTAAACGAAGCATGGAAGAATCATTCATCTTTTTCAGGGGTCTGGTTCTACCATGTGCATGCTGGGAACAGGGTGAGATTTCATTGTTATTGCAGTGTTCCAGGTAAATACTGCCACCTAATAAGCTGCCTTAAAATGGTGACTTAAAAAATGGCAATCATTCATTCACTCTTATATTTACATATGCATGTGGTGTATATATAACATACCTACACACCTGCATATATACATACATGTGCATATATGTGCATGTATACACACATATGTTCTATATAACATTATTGCATTCCCTGGGGTTCTTCCTTCTCCCTCTCACCCATGAACCTTCATCTCAATCTGTGTTCCTCTCTTCCCCAATTTCTCCCTTCCCGCTCCCCCTTCCCAACTGCCTGCCCCAACTCTGCTTTCAGATTATTTTGACTTTTTCCTAGCCTTTTGCTTGTTATTTCTATATCCCATCTATAGGTGAGATCATATGGTTTCTGTCTTTTTCTTTTTTTCTTTGAGACTAGGTCTCACTATTTTTCCCCAGGGAACCACAGGCTCATGTTTTCCAGGGTACCACAGACTCAAGCAATCCCCAGCCTCAGCATCCCAGGTAACTGGAATTACAGGCACACACCACCACCCACCACACCCAGCTATTTTTTTTTGGACTAGGTCTTACTACGTGCCCCTGGTGGGACTCAAACCATGATCCCTGGTCCCAGCTGTGGCTTCCTAGGCTGCCGCTTACAGGCATACACTACCATGCCCGGCCTTGTCTTTTTGACTTATTTCCGCCAATATGATTCTCTCTAGCTCCATCCATGTTATCACAAATGCCTCATATTTGTTGGTTTTGATAGCAGAATAATATTCCATTGTGTAAATACACCACATCTTTTTCAGCCATTCCTCAGTTTTGGGGAATGACATTCATTTTGCTCAAGAATATGGCGATGCCATTAACCCAGGCCAGCCATTCCGACTCAGGGTCTCTGTGGGAATATAGTCTGGCTCGGGATTTCTGGAAACTTCCTCATTCACATCTCCAGCCTGGGGAGACCTCCAAAGGATGAGCTTTCTAAGCCCATTCAGGTGTTTATAACAAAATACTGCAGCTTTGGTTGGGGACAGGGGAGGAGGCTTAGAAAGAATAGAAATGCATTCCCTGGGGTCCTGGAGGCTGAGAGTCCAAGATCAATGCCACAACAGCAGGAGATGGGGTGTCATTGAGAGCTTCTTTCTGGGCCACAGCTGGCCACCTTTCACCATGCCCTCACATGGTGGAGAGGTGAGTCAAGGGGACCCACCACAGCCCTTTCATAAGGACACTCACCTCTGGTGACACTCAACCTCTCAAGGTCCATAGGTCTTGATACCATGACATTGGGGATGAGGTGTCAATATATGTCTTTTGGGGGTACATATTCATTCTATAGCAGGGCTAAAACAGCTGCAACCACCCAACAGTTTGTTGAAGGTCTTCCAGTAAGCAAAGTCTAGGGGCCATTCTGTTTGCTTGTAGCTGGGGGGGGGGGGTGTAGCTGTGGTTATCTCTATCTCTGCCTTCTTGGTTAAGCTGGATAAGTGTGTGCTTTCTGGCTCTGTGATCCAGGGGACCCTGTTCCCAAGGAAATTTTATTTAAATTCAAACAGGACAGAAATGAAGCAGAACTGCAGGAGGCCTGAAGAGACCCTGTTGACACCACTTAACCACCGTTTACATACAACCACAGTGTTGATCATATGTGCCACACACCCTGATCTGTCTCTATGAACTTATACCCTAAAGGGCGGGTGGTTTTATAGTTTTACTTTCAAATATCAAGATTTCAAACCTATGTATGTGTGGCCAAAAACTCTTGTTCTGTGGATCAAGTAACTCTCTGTCCAATGTGAACCAAAACCAGTTGAGCAGTTGAGTTAATTTTCTCACCACTCTCCCCCCCACCCCCCATGACTGAAGAGGACTGTAATGTATAAAGGTATTTACATTTCTACAAATCGGACAGGTCTTATGCAGAAATAGTGATGTGCTACTGCATCAAGCCCACAATCACGCAAGTGACAAGGGAGAGATAAAACTCTGTCGAGGGGACTCTAACCCAGAATAGCGGACACCAACTGACATGTCAATCACCTTCACAGGCATTTCTGAAGTTAGATTTTGGGTCGAAGAGTGATGATTTATTTCGATGTCAAAAACTGACTCCCATATTTATCTAAAAAGAAAGTGGCAGATCAACTGGGTGTTGATTGTGGAGGTGCGGTGTCATAAATCAGCATGGGGATTCTGGTCACCTCGCCAGCTTTGACAGAGAGGCTTGTTTATTTATGGCATTTTAAGGGCTGAGGAGTTGATTTATATTTCCCATAACACACCCCATCCATTAGTAGCGCCGCCATGTTTAGCCGTGTCTCTCCTTCACATTTCATGATTGGCATTTCTAAAATTGCATGGCTATAAATCGTCAGGCAGGAACAAACCTCCATGTAAAGCATAATTTTGTTGAAATGTTTGTTTTAATAAAAATGGGATTGTTAAGCTGGGAGGCTTTGCTGGTGTCTTTATTGTGTCTGTCCTCACCCTGCCTCCCCCAATGTTGATTATCATTGCAAGATGCATAGAGACAGTGTCACGAACCACTTCAGAAAGTGAGGTCCAGGTTCATCTGGGTAGTTTGCTACTAGTGTAGATTCCCAGGTATGCCCTCAGAGGAGCCTTTGCGCTCCACCCTTTGGGTTCTGCAAAGAAGTTGAGCATGACTTGATTTGGAAACAAATTTTAGGCAAATGGAATGCATTTAGCCTCATATCTATCACTGGCCAGCTGTATACACTGAGGGATGTTCCCTCTTCTCCCAGAACCCTGGTCCATCATGGAAGTTGGAAAGACTGCTCCTTCTGACCTCATCAGGCTGTTACAAAGATAACATCTAACATGGGGAGTTCCTGGCAAACCATAGACAGTTGTCGATTAATTATTCTTTTCCTTCTTCACCTTTAAAACCTCTGAGTGCACATGCAAACATACAGACACAGCTACAGACACACACACAGACAGCCCTCTGGAACCTGGACTGACCAACGGGTTTTGAGATATTCGTCATAAATCCCACTGGCTGGAGATCTGAAATGATCGCACTCCAGCAAAACGTGACTCTCGTAGCAGTAACTCAGCTCAAAGGGATATTCTTGTTCTTCTGATTATCCAGGTAACTAGTGGTTTCCTGGGATGATGATTTCTCTCCTCTTGGACAGAGATGAGAGAACCAATGATACTGTTTGCCCCAAATAGAAACCCATCTCCTTTTTAGTGAGGGTTGAGGCATGGTTTTGATGGAGTTACCTTTGTCTTGCAAACCTGAGTGAGGGCTACAGTGAGGGGGCTCTACGTGGGAACTGGCCAAGTTGTTAAACTGGGAATTGAGTGGAGAAAGAAAGGGTGGGGCTGGGAAGCAGACTCAGGAGAACCAGCAAAGAGGCAAGACTTGAGCAACTTGCATGTTGGAGAAGAAGAGCCTTTGCTCTGAAAGGTGGGATCTGAGAAAGAGGGCGAGGAAGTTCCCCTATGTCCCTTCCCAGGTTCTTGACTCCCCAGGCTCTTTGGCATGATTTTTTCTGAGTCAAGTCTGGCCCAAGTCCGGGTGACTGACTGGACTGGTTCAGGGAAAACCAAGCACTGGACTGTCTCACATCTTCCTCTAGGAGAATATAGGGGCTTCAAACACCAAGTGGGAAGGATGATCAAGCTCCCAGGCAAAAAGGGACAATTTGGCTCTTGCCCCTGCTCAGGTGTGGGAGGTTGAGAGGCCGATGGTTTGCATCCATCGCCTCTTACCCTACCTACTCTTTGTGAAGTGGCATTGGTCCAGTTACCTGCCACATCTCTTCAAAACACTGTCACGTGTGGTGGCCAGGTGTCATGACTGTGGAGCTAGACTGGGCTCAGCAGGGTGGCTCTCCCCTGTGGCTGTGGTTAGGTACAGCAGGATCTGATGTCATCCAATGGCTTGAAATGGGCTGAACATCCAAGGCGGCTTCTTGTCTCATCTGCCTGGCATCCTGGCTGGGTTAGCTGGACCATGAGGGCCAGGTCTCTCTTTTTTGCATTTCCTTCCCAGCTGATAGCTTGAGCTTCCTCACAGTATGGCAGTTGCAGATGATCTGGCTCTTCTGTGTAGCCCCACATTCCCTAGAGCATGGAGTCAGAAGCTGGAGACCTGCATATGACCTCTACCCCATGGTATCATGTCCAGCATCTTCTGTTGGCCACGCCAGGCCAGCTGTGACTCAGCAAGAGCAGAGACAAGGCAGGAATAAAGACACAGGATACAGGTAGGAGCGGCTCATCCAAGAACCACCTTCGCAACAAGCTCACCCACGTTGTAGCATAGCTCCTCTGAGCTGCAAAACCGGCTGTCGGGATTTTATACCTTTTTTGAAAAGCAAGGGGAGGGGAAAGTTAACTTAATATGGAGGGCTACAAAAGTTGAGGCACAGCATTTTTTCCAGTAAGCTTGGCGGTCTTTGCTGAGGCCTGCACTATGCGGCCATTAGCAGGCGGGCAATGCTTTGCTTTATGAGGCAATTATTCCAACACACTCTATTCAAAATACACATTAGAACTTAACCTTCTGAATCCTGAAGTAGCATTTTTATCACCCAACATTAGAAAAGAGATGGAGTCAGCATATTCCCTCCCCCCACCCTTTTATGATCTGATATCATTAATAAAGCATCGGGCAAGGACCTTCTCACAATTCTTCTGGATAATTGGTGACACATAAGGCGTCAGTGATAGCATTGTCTCTTGACTTCTTCAGGAAAGAAGGGATCCTATGGATTGTTTTGCAAATAGAGCCCAAGAATGAAACAAGCAAAATGGATACCCCCCCCCCAACAATGCTGAGAGACAGAACACCACTGGGTATACACAAGTCGAAGTGGGAAGTTAATATGGAATTTCTAATTAGGGTCACATGCTAATGAACTCCCCTTCATGTTAGTTTTATGCTGCTTCAGAAATTTTTTATCATATGCTTAAAAATTTATGGCCAGAAACATTAATGAAAATGAGGCGTGAATTGGAAATTGTGTCATTATGGAGATGAGGGTGGCCGGTATTGCTGGGTTTCAAGAAGGCATCTTTTATTGCCTTTTTTGAGAACTGAGAAATGATACAGGTGAAATTAATGGCCAGGCAGAGTCTCCATCCTGACAGAGAAGGCCCGGTTCTGTGTAAAGTTATAAAAGTTTGATTTAAATAAGATTTTGAATTAATTATAAGGAGAATATTAATCATCATTGGCAGTCATTTTTCTGAATAAAACTTCACCGTCTAAGTGATATTACAGTTCTTAAGTGCACAGAGATAGGCGTTTCCTTTCTCTCTTGCCTTTGTCTTTTCGGAAATTAAAATCCACCTTTTCAGAAGAGCCGGGCTGAGGAGCGCGTGTCTTGCAGCTGTGACATAGTCACTGGCTTCAGCTGGTACTTAAAAGCAACTGGGCGTCTCGGCCAGAAGCTGGCAGCTGCCACCAGTTGGAGGAAGAGGCGGGAGGGGGAGCACAGACCCAAGCTCCCGGCTCTTAATCTCTCCACAACTATTGTTTCCAATACATCTGATAACTGTTGCATTGGGAATGGATGTTCAGAGAGGCGCTTTCCCGGCTTCTAGGAGCTGCGTTTTCAGCTTAGCACAGCAGGGATGGAAGTAGATGTCAGGATGAGCTCAGCTTGCCCGGTCCCCAGGGAACTATCTCTCTCTCTCTGTCTCTCTCTGTCTCTCTGTCTCTCTCTTTGTCTCTCTGTCTCTAGCTCTCTGTCTGTCTCTCTGTCTCTCTCTATCTCTCTGTCTGTCTCTCTGTATCTGTCTCTCTCTCTGTCTCTCTGTTTCTCTGTCTTTCTCTTTCTATCTCCCTGTCTCTCTCTGTCTCTCTGTCTGTCTCTCTCTGTCTCTCTGTCTCTCTCTGTCTCTCTCTGTCTCTCCGATTCTCCCTCTGTCTCTCTCTTTGTGTCTCTCTGTATCTCTCTCTGTCTCTCTGTCTTTCTCTGTCTCTCTCTGTGTGTCTCTCTGTCTCTCTCTGTGTCTCTCTGTATCTCTCTGTCTCTCTCTGTCTCTCTGTCTCTCTGTCTCTGCATCTCTCTCTGTCTCTCTGTATCTCTCTCTGTCTCTGTCTCTCTGATGCTTCATGCCCATGAACTTGGCCTTCCAGCATCAAACCTACCTGTGGGGTTTCCCTACCCCCCCCACATTCTCTGACGCCTGCTGGGCGGCCTCCAGCTCAGCTGAGCTCTGGCCACACCAGAGACAACGTCAGCTGTCCCAGGTTAAGGCATACTGCACACCCCGCCCCCCCCAACTTCAGTCGCCAATCGAGCCCCAGTCGCCGCTTCAGTCGCCGCTTGTGCCGCTGAGCAACTGATTGTGTCCGGAGCGTCCAGGGACCAGGGACCTGCTCCCCGAACCCGCCAGGAGCCTCCCCAGAACCCGGAGGTGTTTCACCCACTAGATACTAATTTATTCTAAACGGACCGAGGCCGGGGTGTCAGGTCCAACCACAAAGGACGCAGCTAGGGGTGCAGGCTGGGAGCTCCCACACCTGCACCAGGTGCAACCTTTCCCCCATCTCCGCTGGCTCCAAGCGCTCTGAATCCCATCCTCTCCGCGCTTCATGGCGCATCGGACAGAGGCGTGATTGATGGACGCATTGGCTATTGATCGAATCGACCCAACGTCCGGCCTGCGGTTCACATGGAATTCAGGGGTTGGGGCTGCAAGTCCGGGCTCTCTGCTCAGGGCTCTTCCCGACGGCCACTTGTTCCCATCAGGAGAGACAGCAGAGGGAGCATGGCCCTGCCGACCCCTGAAGCCCAGACACGATCAGCCTCGTTCAGGAAGCTCCAGCGGGGTGAGTGTTGCACCTAGAGCAGAGACAAGGAGCAAGCACCTTGCTGGGGGTCACAGCGCCTCATCCCGCCCCCCCCCTCCACCTGGAGCGAGGCCCAGCACTCTGGGAAGATGAAGGCAAACACACCCCCAAACCTCGACCTCCTCACCAGCGCACCCTCTCCCTGAAACAGGCTTGGTCCAGGAATAGGTGTGCGAGCCCAGCCGAAGGCAGGGAGGCTGGATGCCAGGGCGACCAGCTGGAGGGGTGTAGCCCTTGGACCATGCAGGGGGCCAGCTCCTCCCCACTTGGAGCCCACCTGCCGGAGACCAGGTGACCAGGGCAGCAGAGGTGAGCGCAGCAGAGAGTGCTGACACTGGGTGAGAACTGGGGGCCCCTGCAGACTCTCTGCCTTCACTTTCCAGGGTTGCTCACAAGATGACCTTGAACTTGGTGACTTGAAGCAACATAGGCCCAGGGCGCCGCGGCTCTGAAGGTCAGGCGCCTGGATTTCAGGGTTCAGCAGGGGCATGCTCCCTCTGAAGGGGGGGCCCTTCCAACTTCGGGGGGTCCTTCCAGCTTCTGGGCCCCCAGTGGGGCAGCTCCAACCTCTTCCTCCAGGCTCAAAAGGTTCCCTCTCTTGTGGATGTGGCTTCTTCCCCTAGTACCAGACCCCCCTTGTGGGGTTAGGCCCTGCCTGAGTCCTGGGTAGTCTTGCTGGAGAACTGACTGCATCTGCTTCCTAGATGGTCACAGTCACGGTCATAGGTGCTGGACACTGGAGCCGACATCCCTTTCTGGGGGATTCAGTTCAGTCCCATATAACCAGCGAGACCTTTTCTGGTCCAGCCCCTAAATATCGACCCTGTCCCCCTGCAACAGCCCTGGCCATAGTGTCTCTGGGTCAGTGGTCTCTTGGCCCCAGTCCAGAAATCCAGAGCGCAAGGTGAGCCAGGCCGAAGCCTTCACATAGGACTCGGTGTGGGAGGGGGGTGCTTCGTCCAGATCCCTAAGCTCTAGGAGCATCTTGGGGGCACAGTGACCCCCACTCCAGCTGGGAGTGGAGCTGTGGGCGCATCAGTGAATGATGAGCCCGAAGCAGCTGACTACCATAGTCCCCTCCTTGTTTGACCCGAGGTCTCTGGGTCCTCCAGCTTGACTGGCTCCGGGCCATGGAGAGTGGTCTGCAGAGCACACCTGTCCCCGTCTGTGAAGGTCAAGAATGTTGGCTCAAGAGGTGGCCCAGGCAGCCATGGACTCCCTCCTGTTCTCTCCAAATGACTTTACTCTTCTTGCTTTTCTTCACCCTCCAATGATCTTGTGGGTCACATACTTCACTTGGGAGCCGTCAGGTCATGGGGCAAAGTTTGAATCTGCGGCGTGTGTTGCTCCGACCTTAGACATATGCGTGCAAGTCCGCTGTTTATCAGCAAGGGTGTGGACCTGCTTATCCCTGAGCTAGGCAACTGCAGCACAAGGAAGGGGCCGAAGACCTGGTTCCGCAGGTCTGCGGAAGGCGCCAGTGTGCCGTGGAGCTGGGCTGTGACTTCGAGAGACGCAGTCATTCATGTTTTCTGCATAATTTTCATCGTTATTCTTTAAAATTATCTGTATATTGAACTCACGTTGGTTGACAGCACTGTGCATGATGTAGGTTCACACCTCTTCAGGTCACTCCACCCACCTCCCAGGCTTCCACAGCCCTCCACCCCCATCCACAGGGCCACCTCCCCTCTGTGCACCCCTGCACCCCCACCCTCAGTTCCACAGAGCGCTTGTATCCATTTCGGTGATTCAGCTTCTTCAGCACTGTTTTCAGAATCCCATTCACCTCTCTTTAGAAGCCAGTGTTTGGCTGTCACCTGGATCTTCTACCAAGAGGCTGGGGGGTCCCCTGTCTACCTGATCTTCTGGTCCCTGCTGGGTATGTCTCAGAGGATCGCCTTGCAGAGGAGCAAAGGAATTCATTCATCCTGGAGACTTACATTTCGGCTGACAGGATTCCTGTTGCAGGGCACTGATGAGCTTCTCAGAGGGTGAAGGTTAGAGCTGAGATTGTGTCAGTGACCCCAGAAGACCCCGCTCCCCAGCTCCAGGCAGCGGGACCCTGGACAGCCCCCTGCATAAGCTCACAGAGCTTATTCTCTTCCAGGGGAGCCGGGCTGATGTCAGCACCGCAGGATCAGAGCAGAGAGCAGGCTCCCTGCCCTGGTGTGAGGTCCATGTGAGACACCAGCAGAGACAGTCACAGGTGTGATGGATGTTACACCCCCCCCCCAGCACTACCCTTCCAGGAAAGGGGAGTTGCTCACACCCGATCATGTCTTGCTGGGGATGGGGGACTTGATCCAGCCTCAGCACTCATGGGTTTCAAGCTAGGGCAAGACTGGGGGGGAAGGTGCAACCCACATTAAAAGCTACTGATATCACTCACTGAGATACCGCCTTACACCAGTAAGCATGGTCCACATCAAAAAGTCAGGTAACAGGCCGGGCACGGTGGCTCGTGCCTGTAAGCTTCAGCCTATGA
>PVHY01021105.1:0-24473 GCA_004024945.1 Uropsilus gracilis
TTGAGACTAGGTCTCGCTATTTTTGCCCGTGGAACCGCAGGCTCTCGTTGCCCGGGGTACCACAGACTCAAGCCATCCCCAGCCTCAGCTTCCCAGGTAGCCGGGATTACAGGCGCGCACCACCACGCCCAGCTATTTTTTTGGAACTAGGTCTCGCTACAGGCCCCAGGCAGGACTCGAACCGCGATCCCTAGCCCCGGCCGCTTCCTAGGCTGAAGCTTACAGGCACGAGCCACCGTGCCCGGCAGATTCATTCTATTTCTGCCTTTTTAATCTATTTTTCTATTCTGTAAAGACTTTTTTACTTTTAAGGTACAGGTGTAGATTCTTATCAAGGGTAAAACAGGAAGAATTTATTTTCTACTGTTCTTTCTAAAATAATTTTCTACTAAGTAGTCCTTGATGGCACACTACAGTGTGAAGAAAAGAGACATGGTAGGTTAGCTTGGAAATATTTACTCTTTTCCAGGTTTGATTATGAGGGTTGGAGAAAGGCCTTTAGCCATATCTTAACCCACATAATTTCTATAACTATGTTACGGAATAATACTGTTGGATTTTAATTGAAAATATTATAAATTATATTTTCCCTTAGAAAATTCTGCTATGAGCAGGGCGTGGTGGTGCATCCCTGTAATCCAGGCGCTGGGAGGCAAGAGGCCAGGGGTTGCTAGAGTTAGTGGGTTCGAGACTACCCCGGGCAACATAGCAAGACCTAGTCTCAAAAAAAAAATTCTGCTACAATTTTAAAAGGCAGCTATTAAAATAACATTTAAATATTTTTACTTTTTCAGGAGGAAGAGAAATTAATCCAGCAGGAATTGAATAATCTGAAAGCTATGGTATCTGCACCTGCTACAACACTAGTAAGTTTTTGTAGTCTGTGCCAGCACCTTTTGAATTGTGGACTCATGAGTGACACCTACTTGATTGGTTGCTGAAACCTAGCTTAATCAAAATAACTCATAGGTGGTAGCAAGTCAGACATTATCCAGTCTTTTATTATTTACTGGCTGCACTAGATCAAGACTTGCTTGACTGATGTCAAGTCAGTACCCAATAATGATAATTACTTGAATGTGGTGATGCTCCTGGGTCCCTAGTGCTAATCTTAATTATTTTGATGTTGATCCTAGGAGTTTAGGAGATATTGTAGTTATTTTTACTATTATGCATTTTGGAGTATGTTGATTGACAAGATAGAGAAGATTTTTTTTTGTTTCTTTATTTTCTGTAAAATTGAGTGTACTGCACAGCAACTAAATTCAGATTGAATTGTTTTAAATTTGGTTCTATATAATTTGATTTTTCAGATGACATTCAGCTGCTATTTAATAAGTAATTAAAGCCAGGCAGGGTGGTGCGTGCCTATAAGCTTCAGCCTATGAAGTGGCTAGGGCTGGGTATTGCAGTCTGAGTCCCACTCGGGGCAACCTAGCGAGACCTAGTCTCAAAAAATAGCTGGGCGTGGTGGCGCACGCCTATAATTCTAGCTACCTGGGAAGCTGAGGCTGGGAATTGCTTGAGTCTGTGGTACCACAGGCAAAATAGCGAGACCTAGTCTCAAAAAAAAAAAAAAAAAAAAGCTAACTTGTATATGCAGGCCACTGTGGTATTGTTCCTACATAGTTAGATGAAGACAGTTTTTTTATTTTAGTGTCATGGGATTTTTTTGCCAACTACCAGTAATATTCAGCATTTAGTGTTTTTTTTGTGTGTGCTAAGTGACTGGGAATAGTCTTCCTCCTCTAATATATCAGTTGATTTTTCATGAGTCTATGATCATATATATGAATAACATTTGTAAAATCTGAAAATAAATGTCTGTTTATAATCATGTACATGAATGATAGTCAATGCATAATGACCTATTTGTATATAGGTATGCGTATCTTTCTGTGTGTATATATAAAATCATTGTGCTTCTTGCTATGCTACTTGATGGAAAGTTAGGCAGATATGGTTTCTCTCTTTATTAGATTTTCATTTTCTATAAATGATATAAATACAAATTTTGCTACCAGACCTTAATCTGGTATGCGTGGTGCTAAGATAAATAGGCAAAAGTTAGGGACAGTTTTGAAGGGAGATATTACAGTGACTATGGCCATCTAATGCTGGTCATACCTTCCAGAATAGTCTGTTCCTGGGTAGTTCTGTAAAGGTTGGATGACAGTTTGATAGAGGAATTGTGAAGAGAATTCCTGCAGCAGGGAATGTGCTTTCTTTTCTAAAAGTAGGTGAACATTAATACATGCAATGTAATTTTACTTAAAATTCTTAAAGACTATTGAAAAATTCTGATAAAGGATATTATAAAATCAGGGTTCATACTTAGTGACTTAAGTGAACATTTTCACTCCTAAATGTAGAAACCTTTGAAGAGGAGTTGCCAGTATCTTTTAAGCTTTTTCCTCCATATTTAGTAATTGTAATTAATGTGCTAATTAATTTGTGTTACTTCTAACACAAATGACCTGAATTAAATCTTATTCCCTTAAGTTTTTCCAGTGATTTCTAAAAACTCACATTTACATACAGGCATATACAACCAAATATATATACATATTAAAATATTAGATATCCTTTAAAATATTAGCCATCCTTTAAAATATCTTGTTTCCTAAGTTTTTACAGATTAATCCTGTAATCTACTGAACCTAATTTTTAAATACTAAAACAGTATGTTTTTCTTGATTTTTTGAGGTTATTTTGAAACACATTCCTTTATATCTGATATAAATGTACTGTAAATATAGAGGACAAATATTATTAAAACAGTCTTATAAACTATTAGCTTGTGATATAATTATTGAAAGTCTCAGTTACAAATTAAGTACTGAAATGACTATGCCATTAATGAATCATGCACCTTAATTCATAATAATCATGATAATTGTTTAAAAAGAAAGCAAACTATTGCATATCATACATAGCATATTTCTGAACAAAGTCCTGTTGCAGTATAGATTTTAAATATGAAAATTATTTTTATTACAGAAATCATTGCCAATTTGTGGAAATTTTATGCACTTTTTCTTGAGAAGTATAGTAAAATGATATGTCAGATTTTAGAAGCCAAGTAAGCATTTTCATCCATGAAATTGTGTTTGAAGACCACTTGTCACATTGTGACCAAATTTTACACTAGGTGCTCATAGAATTAGAAATAACTGTATTTCATTTGTTTAATAGTGTTGCCACTAACAAGATACTGGAATAATTTTACTAAAATGAATGCTGTTAAGTTGGAGACTAAATTTTTATTCAAACTAATTTCATATGATTAATTTATAATATGTATATTATCTCTTTAGTGCCAGAATCAAAGGATTTCCCCTGTTAAATGATTATAGCATAATAAAACAATCAAAATACTTTCTTTATACAGTTACTGGATATTTTGCTTTTCAGAAAATGATGAAAGAATGTATGGTGAGACTCATATATTGTGAAATGCTTGGATATGATGCTTCTTTTGGCTATATACATGCAATCAAGTTGGCACAACAAGGAAATCTTCTAGAAAAAAGAGTAGGTACGTATGTGTTCAAACCCTGAATATTTCCATAAAGTTCCAGCCACCATATAAAACGAATGATGACAGACACATAGTATGTTTTTAGAACACTGACATGTAATTTCCAAAGCTTTAAAATATATTACTTCAAAGAACCGAAGCCTATAAACAAAATCAGAAATTTTTTTTGAGACTAGGTGTCACTATTTTTGCCCGTGGAACCACAGGCTCATGTTGCCTGGGGTACCACAGACTCAAGCAGTTCCCAGCCTCAGCTTCCCAGGTAGCTGGGATTACAGGCATGTGTCACTACGCCCAGCTGTTTTTTTTTTGTGACTAGGTCTCGCTACTTGCCCCCAGCGGAATTTAAACTGTGATCCCTGGCCCTGGCTGTGGCTTCCTAGGCTGCCACTTACAGGCATGTGCCATCATGCCCGGCAAAATCAATTTTTTTGATTCATACCAATTTGAGGTTTAGAGACGATTAAAAAAGTCCTCTTCTAGTATTGGTGGTTAGACAGCCATACATATTTGTCATTTTTTGGTGTGAGAAATTATACCGTAAAGCTTATTTTAATAAGTCTGTATCTTCATTTAATGTCCAGGTATGTTTCTTTATAAAATAAAATAGAAGTTGACTTGCATAATTCGAAGTATCCTGTTTTCAGCGCTAAGATGTTGACTAAGAGAATCACAGGCCTTTAAAATTTTTTTGGTTCTATAATCAACCCTATGGTTATTTGGAAAACTCTTCGAGGCTTTAAATCCTCTATCTAGATAGGTTCAGCTTTTTTATCAGAATGTCAAGAATGAAGCCCTTTAGAATATTACTTAATTTATTTATTTTATTTTTTGTTTTTTATTCAAAGAATTTGACAGTGTCATGTCAAGGGATTAGCATTCTTCATGTTGTATTAACATGTCAGAAGACAGGGTGGACTGGGAGATGTCTTCATAAAGATTCTAAGACTGTATGCCTGCAATATTCCACTTGTTGAATCCTATTCCACCCAAATTATACTTGTATCATCTATATTTGTATTCTTTCCTTCAAGAAGGCTGGCATCTAGATTCCTGTCTCTTTTCCAAATTCCAAATCAAATTCTAATTCTTTTCTGATTATTCAGATGACTCTTACTGTATGTAATCTGAGAGTTACTTTCATGTGTTAGTATCTTAGCTCCTAAGCTAATTCCAAGATCCTTAAATGCAGGGAATTTGGAAAATAATATTTTGGACAATAGTTGCTGTCTTTTGCTTCTTAAATTTTCATGTAATTGCTTTCATTTACAATTTTATTTTATTTTATTTTTAAAATATATAAAGTAAGCCAGGCACGGTGGTGCATGCCTTTAATCACAGCCTATGGAGTGAGACCGAGGCTAGGAATTGCTTGAGTTCACAGGTTCGAGACCCGCCCAGGGCAACATAGTGAGACCTAGTCTGAAAAAATAGCTGGGCATGGTAGTGCATGCCTATAACCCTAGCTACCTGGGAGACTGAGGCTGGGGATTGCTTGAGTTCGTGGTACCCTGGGCAATGCAACAAAGCGAGACCTAGTCTCAAAAAAATCTCTTTCCTCTTTCCTCTCTTCTCTCTCTCCTTTCTCTCCTTTCTTTCCCCTCTTTCTTCTCTCTGTTCTCTCTCTTTCTTTTCTCCTCTCTTCTCTCCCTCTCTCTCCCTCTCTCCTTCCCTCTCACCTCTCTCTCCTTTCTCCTCTTTCCCTCTCTTCTCCCTCGCTTTCTCTCTCTCCCTCCCTCTCCCTCTTTCCTTTTCTCCCCCCTCTCCCTCTCTCTTCCTCTCTCTTCCTCTTTCTCCCTTTCCCCCCCTCTCCTTCTTTCCCTCTCTCCTTCTCCCCCCTTGTTGAGTTGTCCAAAAGTTAAGTAAGGCCTTATGTGAAGGTATAGTTGAAAAGTCTCACTTCACCTGTAGTCAGTCCCTCTGCCTAATGTGCTCTTTTCTTCCTCTCTTTTTGGAAAAAAACAAGTAAATGCAAATGTACACTTTAACAAATTCTCTTAACAAAGGCAGCATATTATATACCCTATCTCTTACACAAAAGATAGTTTTATACCTTGTCTTGACATCTTTATACTTTGGATACTTGTATAGTTTTCAAAGGTTGGATGGTTATATCACTTTTTTCAGTCAGATCCCTACTGGTAGACATACAGGTTGATTTTTTTTTTTTGCTCTTGTTAGTAATGTTGGTTGCAGTGAATAACTTTTTATTTTATTGTTATTTCATTGTTATGGAAGCGTATCTTAATGTAGAACCTCAGTCATTTTTATTAATTTTCAGATATCTTAGGAAAGTAGCTTTTAACCAACTAGGCAGACATATTTACAGACATTAGACATTCTGTATGTATGCTAATTAATGGAGGTTTTGTTTTGTTTTTTTTTTTTTTTGAGACTAGGTCTTGCTATTTTTGCCTGTGGAACCGCAGGCTTTCGTTGCCCGGGTACCACAGACTCAAGCAATCCCCAGCCTCAGCTTCCCAGGTAGCTGGGATTACAGGCGCGCACCACCACACCCAGGTATTTTTTTGGAATCAGGTCTCGCTACTGTCCCCAGGCGGGACTCGAACCGTGATTCCTAGGCCCGGCCGCTTCATAGGCTGAAGCTTACAGGCACGAGCCACCGTGCCCGGCTTGGAGGTTATTTTTTGATGGCATGTAAACCTTTCCTCACTTTGCTGTTACTATTGCCTTATCCACTCTCCTGACACTTTTTTTTTTCTCCCGCCCCCTCTCCTGATACTTCTAATGCTAGCTTTGTGCTTTCTTTGATGGAAAATGCCTTCTTATTTTTTATATGTACATTGTTAAATGAATAATAAACTTCAGTAACCATTAAATTAGGTATTTATGTTAGGTTTTTTACCTTGTGAAATAGCATTTATCTTCATTCATTTGATTTCATGAGAAAACTGAGGCTCAGAAACATTAAGTCACATGTCAAAGGTCATAGAGCTAATACATGATAGAACCTGAATGCAATGCAAGTTTACATGAGTTATAACTTGTATTTTTATACTATACCTCACTTTGGTTACATTTAAAGTACTCTGTATACATTCTATGAAGCAAACATAACACTAATACCAAAACCAAACAAAGTTAACGCACAAAAAAAAAAAAGAAAACTGCAGCCCAATCTCCCTAATGAATGCAGATGCAAAAATCCTAAATAAAGTCTTAGCAAACCAAATCCAACAATGCATAAAAAGGGTTAGACACCATGACCAAGTGGGATTTATCCTGGGGCACAGGGATGATTTAACATCTGGAAATCAATCAACATAATCCATGACATCAACAAGGAGAAAACCAAAAATCATATGATCATATCAGTAGACACAGAGAAAGCATTTGATAAAGTTCAACATCCATTCATGATGAATGCCCTTGAAAAACTCAGTATAAAGGAACATATCTCAACATAATAAAAGCCATATCTGACAGATCCACAGCAAACTTCATCCTTAATGGGGAAAAACTGAAACCATTTTCATTAAGGTCTGCAACAGGTAAGGATGTCTGATTCTACCACTACTTTTCAGCATAGTACTGGGAGTTCTAGCTAGGGCAGTAAAGCAAAAGAAAGATGCAAAAGGAATATAAATAGGGAAAGAAGAAACTGTCATCATATGAAGATGACATGATGCTTTATGTAGAGAACACCAGTTCAGTAAGGTAGCCGGTTACAAAATCAACACACAAAAATGAGTAGATTTATTACATGCAAAAAATCAGTCAGAAGAAGAAATTTAAAAAACCACTCCATTTACCATTGCACTAATGAAAATTAAATACCTGGGAATAAATCTAACAAAAGATGTTATGGAGCTATACAAAGGAAACATTAAAACTGTTGAAAGAAATAGAAAACATAAAGAAATGGAAAGATATCCCTGATCATGGATTTGAAGAATGAATATTATCAATATGGCCATTCTACCAAAACCGGTCTACAGATTAAATGCAATTTCAATAAAAATTTCAATGACATTCTTTAAAGAAATAGAACAGAAATTACTGAAATTCACATGGAATAACAAAAGACCTTGAATAGCCAAAGCCTTCCTGACCACAGAGAGAATGGAGGTATTACAACCCCAGATTTCAAGTTATACTACAAAGCCATAATAATTAAAATCATGGCACTGGAACAAAAATAGACACATAGACCAATGAACAGAATTGAAAGCCCAGAAATAAATCCACACAGGTATGGTCAACTAGTCTGACAAATGGCAATAAATGTACATTGGAACAAGGATAGTTTCTTCAATAAATGATGCTGGAAAAGCTGAACTGCTACATGCGAAAGAATGAATCTAGACTACTCCCTTATACTATACACAGTCAACTCAAAATGGCTAAAAGACTTGGAGGTAAGGCCTGAAGGCAAAACACGACTGGTACCACAAAATACCTTTCAGGATACATCTGTATATGCAAAGAAAATGAAGGAAAACAAACAGCTGGGACTGCATCAAACTAAAAAATTTCTGTACAGCAAAGGAGAACCAAAACAGACACCTAAACAAATGGGAGAAAGTTTTTGCACTCCACTCAACTGATATCAAAGATCCACAAAGAACTCATTCAGCAAAAATAAAAAACCCAGTCAAAAAAGGGGGAGACACTCTCCAAAGAAGAAATATAAATGGCCAAAAGGCATGAAAAAATGCTCAACATTACTTATAATGAGGGAAATTCAAATCAAAGCCACAATGAGATACCACCTTAAACCAGGATAAATGACTCATAATAAAAAAGACAGGCAACAGCAAGTGCTAATATGGATGTGGAGAAAAAGGAACATTCATATATTGCTGGTAGAAATGCAAACTGGTCCAGCCACAATGGAAAGCTGTGTGAAGGACCCTCAAACTATGGAAATTAGAACCACCATTCAGTTCAGCAATTCCTCTACTGGGAATACAAAGGATACCAAAACACTAATTCAAAAGGATACCTGTACGCTGATGTTTATTGCAGCATTGTTTACAATAGCTAGAATATGGAAACAACCCAAATGTCCCAAAACTGGTAAATGGATGAAAAAGTTGTGGTGTATTGAACTATTATTCAGCAAACAAAAGAGACAAATTTGATTCATTTGTGATAAAATGGATGGTCCTAGAAGGAATCATGTTAGCGGAAATAAGCCAGAAAGAAAAAGATAAAATCTGGATGGTCTCACTTATAGGTGGGATATAGGGAAAACTAACAAGCTGACAACAGAAAAAAGCAAGCAATGAGATGGGAAAAATCAGGGAAGGGATGAGCACGAAAGATTAAGTGATGGGTGGGTCACAGGTGATGTGGTGGGAGAGACCTGGGAAGACTACAGTGTTAACATTTTTTTTCATGTGTATGCATGCATACACACAAATATGTAAACAATAAAAGTTTTTAAAATGTACTCTTTAATTGTAGTTTAGTTTTGTTTTCCTGATCCTTTTTATTTTTTTGAGCCATAGAGTATCTTTCCCCTGTTTCCTGATGGTCAAACACAGGGTATTTTTTTGAGATGGTCTTTGTGTTAGTTCATCTTGTACCTTGGTGTGTGTGACTTCATCATTTTTGATACCTTAACTGAACAGATAAGGTGTCAGAAACCTGATAAGAATTAGTCTCTATATTAAATATTCTTGGTGATTTTTCCATGTCTTTCTTGATCTTGGTTCTTTTCTTTCTCACCAATTGTGGGAGTGATAGCTCTGACCTTCAGTGAAGATGTTGATTTGGTCATGCTGCAACATGTTGACTGTGAGAATAGGAAGCTATTAACAGTTTTCTCATGTTTCCCAACAGGCATAGACAGTATGGATGCTGGGTAATGATGGGGAAACCTGTAATGAAAGGGCTGAAAGAATTGAGAATGAGAAACAGTGAGAACAGGAGCCTAGGTATATTGTGTAGAGAGACAATAAAAAGTAGGTGTTCACGATGGCTGCCTGCTGCTCTCTTTCTTCCCCATGGAATAGCTATAGGCTTTGGGCAGTTACCTACCTACATTGGGACCTCATTATATTTGGGATAATACCTGCTCATAGAATTTTAAGGATTAAATGAGGTGAGGTTTCTGATATACTTGACCCACAGTAATTGTTTAGTAAGTATTAATTATTATCAATATGGTGAATGACTGGAAAATGATGTAGGGCATCTAGAATTCATACACATGGTATTTGTCAGTATTCAAGTATTTTCTTAATATTGAGGTGTATATTTTATGTTTAATATTCAAGTGAAAATTGCTTATTTAAGTCAATGAGTACATGTAGTATAGTAGATAGTGTTTCCTCAAAAATTGCTATTCATTCAGAGTGTCTTTAGATGGAACCAATACACTCACTATTTGACTTAATACATGATTAACATGGGTGATATAAGATAGTTCATTTAGTAATACAAATGGCAGGTAATTCACTATTAACTGTAGTAACGATTAGTTTTTAAATAAGCGTTTCCTACAAGATAGAAACATTTTGAATGATTGTGAAGATTTCAACAGAAATCATTAGGAATGTATTCCTAATATCATTTGTGGGACTTTTTTTGGGTAAAATTGCCTGTTTTTGTTTCAGATCTATCTGGTGAAATATATAATTCTAAAAAATTTCAGAATGAAAAACACCTGAAACTTTTCTTAAATTTTTGCACCTAATCTTTTGCAATTTGTTTTTATATTGACCTGTAACTGGTATCATTGTACATCTTGGGAAAAGTTCATTTCAAGCAGGTAATAATGAGATTTTTCCCTTTAATTTTTATAGGTTACTTGGCTGTTTCTTTATTTCTACATGAAAGTCATGAACTGCTGCTTCTCCTTGTGAATACAGTTGTAAAGGTATTGTGTTGTATATTGGTTAATTTGCAGTCTTAAATTATCCTTACAGTCATGTGCATTTTTCCTTAATCATGTTGAATTAGATATTTTTGAAAGAAGGTAGATTTACAGAATGGATTATAAAGATAATTTAGATCAGTTTTTGGATCTGTAAAATTAAAAAAATGAACTTTGTCAGTATTTAAGAGTTAGTCCTGTTGTTTCATTTTAAAAGACAAAGTTGGATTTATAACTCATCTCTCCAAAGATCTGCTTTTAATATTGCTATCTTTTTCTCTAAGATTTGTTCTAAAGAAATACAGATTTAAACTGGATAATTGAAGTCCTCTAGATTTTAAGACATTTTAAATAACAATAATGTACAATTGGTTAACTGAAATGCACAAATAGTAAAAGCACAGTTTAATTTACATTTTCAATATTTTCCTGTTAAACTTTAAGGAAAATTGATTATGAAGTGTAAATGAATTATTGGGTTTTTTTATATTTGTCTTGTGTCAGGCTTTTGTTTTTGTTTGTGTTTGTGGGAAAACACTTGTATTCTAGCTTGTGTTAATCTATTATATGTCAGTGTGTATATGTATATAGAATTTTTGAATTTTAAGTCATGGACTATTCATTCACTCCACTCACTCTACTCTATTCACTCACTCCACTTACTCCACTCACTCACTCATTTTTTGAGACTAGGTCTCGCTATTTATGCCTGTGGAACTGCAGGCTCTCATTGCCCAGGGTACCACAGACTCAAGCAATCCCCAGCCTCAGCTTCCCAGGTAGCTGGGATTACAGGCGCGCACCACCACGCCCAGCTATTTTTTTGGAACTAGGTCTTGTTACGGGCCCCAGGCGGGACTCGAACCGCATGATCCCTAGCCCCAGCCACTTCATAGGCTGAAGCTTACAGGCACTATCCACCGTGCCCGGCCTAAGTCATGGACTATTTAAAGTTACTAGTTCTTTTAAGTTTTTCCAAACTTTTCAAAAGCATGTTTTCAGTCTTCATTACAGTGACTTAAAAACTTTGTGCATTGTATATATTTGTGATATAAAAATAAAAAAAAATATATATATATATATTTTTTGAGACTAGGTCTCACTATTTTTGCCTGTGGAACCTCATGCTCACGTTGCCCAGGGTACCACAGACTCAAGCAGTCCCCAGCCTCAGTTTCCCGGGTAGCTGGGATTACAGGCATGCGCCACCACGCCCACCTATTTTTTTGGAACTAGGTCTCGCTACATTGCCCTCAGCAGGACTCGAACTGTGATCATCGGTTCCGGCCATGGCTTCCTAGACTGCTGCTTACAGGCATGTGCCACCATGCCCGGCCTGATTGTATATATTTAGGAATTACTTCCTTTTAAACTTACAGTAATATTAACAAATTGTTTGGTTGCTGATTTGGAAAAAATTTGAAGGCTGTAATAAAGGAGACTACTTTGTCCAGTGTAAGAATATTGGCTTATTGGCTACCTTTGTCTCTTGGCTCTATTAAAGTAAATGAAACAGGTATATTCCATAAAATATGAGATAAACCTGAGTGTACAAATTACTTATAGTTAGTGGAAAACTATTAAGTATGTAGAACCATTGATTGGATTGTTGAGCTCACCATCCTGAGTTTCAGAAGTTGCACTGAATGTTTTCTTTGCTTAATGATTATGTCAGGACTTGCAGAGCACTAATCTGGTAGAAGTATGTATGGCACTTACTGTCGTCAGTCAGATCTTCCCTCAAGAAATGATTCCTGCAGTTCTTCCGCTAATAGAAGATAAGCTCCAACATTCTAAGTAAGTGAATTCTTTTTGGATAGGTATTTATGTTATTTATTGGAAACAAAAATTTATTATAACTTTAATTTAGTACCACTAGGGTTGAGGATATTCTTTAGGTGCTGATATAGTATAAAAACTGTCAGAGGGACTGTTCTTTATTTTTCTGTGGGCTTATAAAAATATTGAAGGAATTTTGTTTGTTATTCTGAGAGATAGGCTTATAGGTCAGGATTCCTTGATTTTCCATTTTTTCACTAAAAACAGCAGTTCTATTTCTCCTTAGCTGTATTGGAATGGTTGAAGTACCTTAGTTATCACAGGTTGTTTTGAGGATAAAGTGAAGTAATGGAAAAATTTGGAAATGCTTCAAGTCCTTTGAGTGCAAGGCTTTGGTATATGGGGAATCCTTTTATAGCAAAACTGCAGTATTCATATTCTGTTTTATAGCAGAATGGATTGAGATAAATCTTGTAGTGTTTTGCTAATCTTTAAAGGATTCTTAACTATCTTCAATATCAACTTGACTTACTTTTTTCACCCCATTTGGAATTCTTTTGTTTTTAATCAAGCCTTTTAACTTCATGATCTTTAAAGCTTTGGAAAAGTTGTGCAGTTATTTTCCATTTTTATTTTGTGATCACAGTATTTTAATTATACTTCTATTCTTGATAGATTTTTTTGTTGTTACATATAAATCTTTCTTTTTTCATATGCTTCTTAAAGTCAATATTTATAATTTTCTTAGGTTGTAAAATGTAGTCTTATAATTTGTGTTTTTCAAGAAATCTTGGGCCATCTTCTATCTAAATCTTCTAGCTGAATCTTCTAGCTAAAATGGTAACTTTTACTAAAAATTATGGAGTAGTTTAATAGGCTTTCAGGCTTTTCATAATGTTTTGGTTATGTTGGTTGGTATAGAAAATTGATTATTGAAAATAAAATATAGATTTTTCTTAGATAATTGCAGGTTGATCTATCATAGCAGGACATATGTGATTTTTCCATTCCACCTCCGTTTTGTAGTATTCATACTTACAGACCCTTTGCATGAAGTTTTTTTGAGTTAAATTTTTCCTTACTGCTTCCCATCTACTCTAATTTCAAATCCTGGCTTCTCCTGTCTTCTATTAGCTAGAGTTTAGGCTTTTCGAAACTCTGCTTCTGCTGTTATGTCCATACCTAACTCCATGCTGTGGAGTAAAGAAGAAAGAATATGGGACAGCTACAGGTAGGCTAGTCGATGTCTCAAAGATCATATGAGACAGGGCTTGGACTTGACTTGTAAATACCTGGCTGTATTTCAGTATGCCAGACGTAAAACCCAAATCTATGTGTCTTGATGTGTTAGTAATACTAAGACTTAGGGCTAGACCTGGAGGTTCCTGAGTTTATTCAGAGTTTGTATTCTTTTTTTTTTTTTTTAACTACTATCTCTGGGACCTAATATTGATTAACATCTAGTAACTGTACACTGAGATGCAGTGTACAGTCAATATATTATTAGTGCTAATGCTTTTCTTCCTGTGTGAGAAGAATTTTCATCATGTCATACTTTGCCTAGAAGAGTAATGAGTTGCTTGTTAATAGAATTTAACAGAAGCTCGGTAGTCATTCTTTAGGAATCTTATAAATGATATTCTTTAGTAGAGCACAGATTTCATTGAAGAATCTGATTTTAGAAAACAGAAAAATATATGAGAGAACTCTTGGAAGTAAATACTTCATCCTTAACCATATGTGGACACTGTCAGCATAGTCTGCAAATATGAGCTATGTAGAAATAGACATGAGACAGAAGAACAGGGACTATGCATCCTGGGAAATAACATCATAGAATAGCTCCTTGTTTTTGCTTCTTGTGTGTCAGACTTTCATTATCTGTTACAAATGAAGAGCAGAATATTTTGTACTTTCCCTCTTTGCTATAATGAAGTTTTTGAAACAGATGAGCTCTGGGCATTGAGAGTAGTCATTTAATTCCATGTGAATCTCTTAATCTCTCTTCCCTCACAAAAGTATTTGGAGTATATGTCCATGATGTAAAAAAAGAAATATGAAAAGCTCAGAATGTTAAAGAGACTTCTGATATTAATAAAGAGATTGTTTTAATGTTACTACGTAATTACCTCTTACTGATGTGAATTCACTGTTGGTTCTTTTCCTAATTTTAAGACATATGGTTTTCAAGACATGGGGAAGTGAGGAATTTGTGGGTTTTTTCCTTGTTTCTTCTGGATTCAAATGTAATATATGTTGTTACAAAAAACTCTGTAACTAAATGTATAACATGGTCAGTTAAAATCTTTTAGGCCTTACCTCTTGAAATAGCCACTTTTTTATAGTTTGGTGGATTAAAATAAAGAAATTGATAGTAGATGTATAATTCTCTTTTTTTAGGTTAGGACAATAACTGATATATATGTATTTTTTTTGAAGTAACATTGCTTTAAAATATTATATAGGTTTCAAGTATGTTGCCTATAAGTCAGTATTTATGTATGTTATATTACATTCACCACCAAAAATGTAGCAGATATTTAAAAATCATTTGGCCATAATCTTCAAACTAAATCCCTGATGATTCATATTGTTTGCTTAGATTTCATTTTTTTTTTTCTTTAGGGAGATTATACGAAGAAAAGCTGTTCTGGCATTATACAAATTCCTCCTTATTGCGCCTAATCAAGTGCAGCATATCCACATTAAGTTTCGGAAAGCACTTTGTGATAGAGATGTTGGGGTCATGGCTGCTTCCTTGCACATATACCTTCGGATGATAAGGGTAAGTTGGAAATTTTAGCAGGTACAGACTTAGTGCTGTTAGAAATATAAAAGAAAACAGATTTTTAAGTTAAAATTCATAAAACATGTTTTTGTTATTTTTAATAATTTGGGGGAATTGTCAATAGCAAGGGTTGTACGCACATTACAGAATTAGTCTTTACTGTTTAAAATGTTTCAAAGTAGCTTTGATTTCAATGTGTAGATTTGCAGTTTTTCAAGCACTGACTTTTGTTCAACTTCTTGTGATGCATAATAACTTTTTTTGAGACTAGGTCTCACTATTTTTGCCCGTGGAACCACAGGCTCATATTGCCCAGGGTACCACAGACTCAAGAAATCCCCAGCCTCAGCTTCCCATGTAGCTGGGATTACAGGTGCACGCCACCATACCCAGCTATTTTTTTGGAACTAGGTCTCGCTACGTGCCCCAGGTGGGACTTGAACTGCGATCCCTGGCCCCGGCCGTGGCTTCCTAGGCTGCCACTTGCACCACCATGCCCGGCGTGATGCATAATAACTTAAATACATGAGGCAAGCTAGTGGGGATTGTATAAAGTATGGCCTGTCAGGCAAGCAAGGACCGAATGGTATAGTAAAATTTTTCTAAATGATGAGGACAAATTATAGTAATTTAGCCCCTGGGTGTTGCCTGAAACCCTTTGTATCTGAAAGTGCATATTTGTGAGAGGGGAGATGAGTACCTTATAGTGAAACAGAATATGCTGCTGATTTCAATTTAAATTTAGAGTACTGAAGGGTCTCTTCACTTTTATGCATTTTATTACAACATACTATGATGTAAATATACATTTAGTCATGTCTTATTTTTTCCCCTAACATTTACTAAACTTTGAAAGTAGCTATTCCCTTCTAAAAATTTGTCCTGGCCGGGCATGGTGGTGCCTGCCTGTAAGCGGCAGCCTAGGAAGCTGCGGCCAGAACCGGGGATCGCGGTTCGAGTCCCACTTGGGGCAACGTAGCGAGACCTAGTTCCAAAAAATTAGCTGGGCATGGTGGTGTGCGCCTATAATTCCAGCTACCTGGGAAGCTGAGGCTGGGGATCACTTGAGTCCATGGTACTCTGGGCAATGTGAGCCTGCGGTTCCACTGGCAAAGATAGCGAGACTAGTCTCAAAAAAATTTTTTTTCTCCTTGATACATAATAACAATTACAGTGAAGACTCTAATGTTCATTTTGGGGAATTTATATTTTATTTCTCCTCTCCAAGACATTTGTCAGCTAATTAAGACACACTCATTTGAAAACACAATCAGGTTAATTAATTTTTGATAGACAGGTTCACAGATTTTTGTGGTATTCAAATATTTAAGTAGCCTTCCATCTAGAGCACATTTAAAATTTACATTCAAAAGTCAGGTAGGGAACAGTCCTAGATATTCATTAAAAGTAGAACTAGTACTACGCTCTTTAAGCCTGGCAGTTCTTTCCACTTTTCCCCTTAGTTGGTTAGGTATAGGCACGCCTCGAAGATACAGTGCGTGCAGTTTCAAACCACCATAGTAAAGCAAAGATTGCAATAAAGCAAGCTACATGGTTTTTTTTGGCTGCCCAATACATATAAAAGTTATTTCTACTATACTGTAATCTGCTAACAGTTTTGCAGCATTATGTTTGAAAAAATAATATCTTTGCTTTCATTAAATGTGACATAGACATGCAGTGAGCATACACTGTTGAAAAAATGCTATTGATGGATTTACTTGATGCACTGTTGCCACAAACCTTCAGTTTGTTGAAAATAAAATACCTGTATGCCTGAAATCCAGGTAATGTTATCAACCAGTGTTACTTTAGTTAAAAAAAAAAAAATCAGTGAAACTCAGTAAAACAAAGCACAATAAGATGAATACTAATAAATTCTGATGAGATTTTTTTATAAGAACTTTGGAAATATAATTAAACAGTAGGGATAAATAGAGAGTAGTAGACACTTAATCAGGGAGATGATTCATCTTCAAAAGGGATGTACGGATGAGTTTCAGCATGGAAGAAATTATCCATGTTAAAGCCCTCTTTCATTAATTGTGAGCATGAAACTTCTAAGTAAGCTTGTATCAAGTTAGCTTCTATATGGCATTTTAACCAGGTATATTTTATATTTGATAACACCTTATTATTCACAAAGTTTTTTGTTTTGTTTTTTTTTGGATCTAGGAGAACTCATCTGCATATAAAGACTTGACTGGGAGTTTTGTAACAATTTTGAAGCAAGTAGTTGGAGGCAAACTCCCAGTAGATTTCAATTACCACAGTGTACCAGCACCATGGTTACAGATTCAACTCTTGAGAATACTTGGACTTCTAGGAAAAGATGATCAAAGGTAAACTAGTCTAAAGTCAGTTGATAACTGTAGGTTTTAGACACCTAGAGATTTCACATTAAGCCAGATTATTCCCAAAGCTTAATTGAATGATAAAGGAAACCTTGTAAGGAGTATATAAATTCAGGTTGCTGGGACAGTCCTGGCTCTCTCTCTATATTATCCTGCTTATAGTGAAAGGTACCTTTGAACCTGCGTATTATCTCTTAAGCTTTCTTAGTTCTAGTTTAGGGGTTGAGAAACTTTTCCTATGAAAGACTGAATAACAAATACTTTATAATTTCTGAGCTGTATATTGTGTCTTGCATTCAACTCTGCTGTGTAGTTCAAAAGTAGCCATAGTTTATAGATGACTGAGCATAGCTTTTAATGGACATCAAACTTGAATTTTTCCCATTATAAAATATTAACATTCTTAACCTACAGCCCTATAAAAAATAGACATCCAGACAGAACTGTGGACTATTGTCTGCTGACCTTTGCTCTAGTTGGATATTACCACTTCACCTTCATTTAATTTGTTTATTTATTTGATTAAACATTAAATATATATATGTATTTTTTTTACATCATTGTCTATCCCGAGGTTTTCCTACCACCTTACGTAGGTTTTCCTACACACCTGTGAACCATCTTAATCTCTTGTGCCCATTATTTTTGTTGTTGTTGTTTTTGACACTAGGTCTTGCTATTTTTGCCTGTGGAACCACTGGCTCACGTTGCCCAGGGTACCACAGACTCAAGCAATTCCCAGCATCAGCTTCCCAGGTAGCTGGGATTACAGGCACGTGCCACCACACCCAACTATTTTTTTTTTGGAACTAGGTCTCTCTATGTTGCTCCAGGCGGGACTCAAACTCCAGTCCCCAGTCCCAGCCATGCTCCATAGACTGTTGCTTACAGGCATGCGCCACCATGCCTGGCCTTAAATTTTACTTATCCATTTGTTTTCCCTGTGTTCCTCATATAAGTGAGACCATCCTGTATTTCTCTTTTTCTTTCTGGCTTATTTCCTCTAACATGATTCCTTCTAGCTCCATCCATTTGCTGCAAATGATATAAGTTTGTCTTCTTTGATTGATGAGTAATATTCCATTGTGTACATATAACACAACTTTCTGACCCATTCGTTTGTTTTGCGGCATTTGGGTTGTTTCCATATCCTGGCTGTTGTAAATAGTGCTGCAATAAACATCTGAGTACAAGTGTCCTTTTGAATTAGTGTTTTGTATCCCTTGGATAGATTCCCAAAAGTGGGATTGCTGGATCAAATGGTAGTTTCATTTTCAAAAGTTTGAGGGTCTTAGACGCACACAGCTTTCTATAGTGACTGTACCAGTTTACATTCCCATCTTCAATGTAAAAGTATTCCTTTCTCTCCACATCTACTCCAGCATTGGTTGTTGCCCTGTTTATCTAAATGGGCCATTCTTACTGGTATAAGGTGGTATTTCTTTGTGGTTTTGATTTGCATTTCTCTGATTATTAGTCACTTCACCTTCTTAATTCTGTTTGGATACCTCTTTTAGCCAATGGTTTTTATTCAGTTTTTTATTCTATTAATGTTTTCCTGTATACATATATTTACAACTTTTTATTTTGCCATAGTTTTTCAGCTTTACAAAAAAGTTCTAATAGTAGAAGGCACTTTCTTAGCCCCATTACTTAGATTCATCAATTATTAACATTTACTTTATCGTTCTCTCGCTATATGCATCTTTATACAATTATTTTTATTTTAAGAAGTTTCTGAACTGTTTGCGAGAACATCCAGCTAGATTTTAGTTCACTTGAGAGCAAGGGATTTAATGGTTTAAATCCCTGAAGTATTTCTGTCTTAAGAAATTATTGGCTAAAAAAAAAAAAAGAAAAGAAAAATTATTTGCTAATTACTATTCTGATTTTGTTAGATGTGATTCTCTTTTTTGACAGTGGAGTACATTTATCTTCCAATTCTTTGACTTGGTTTTCCAAAGAAACTGTCCCATAGGTTTTTGCTTCTAGAAACACCTCATCAGCATCTTTTTAACATCCATTCCCTTCTGAGCTCCAGATGAGCACTGCTTGGGCTGTGTGAATGTCAACCTCTGATTGAAATGTAGGGTATAAAACTGGAGGTCATTAGGTGTACATGTGTGCCCCTGGGTGTGCAAAATGTTGGTCCTTATTTTACTTTATAATCCAAGCCTATCCTATTGTGGAATTTTAGCTGAAATTCACTGGAATTCTGTTTCAAAATAACAAATTTCATAGTAATATACCCAGACTTCTTTGATTTAAAAGAAATTATTGCCATCTTATGTTGTCAAAAAGTTTGAAAGTATTTAATGCATTTACTAAATTCATTAGCTCATTGTCTTCCTTCTTTCATGAATGAATTTAGAGAATATATACAAAGATGAGTAAGATAGTATTAACCTTTGAAGAGATCAGTTAAATAGTAACTAGGCTCATTTCTTTAAATAAATAAAGGGTAGAACTCTTGTAATGTGGAACATAAAAATATTTCCCCTTTGTAGTTTGAACTTTAATGGGACTTTATGTTAATAAATATCTTACATTTCTTAATATGATTAAATCAATATGGCAAAGTAAAAGTAATAAGTCAATAACTGGATTCTAAGCTATTCCGTTGAAAGAATTGACTGGAAAAGTCTTTTATTTTTAGTCTTTTATATCTCTTTTCTTTTGTTTTATAGCATTTGATTTCTTGGGTTACTAACATTTAGCTTGAACATGCCTGCAGATGTTTCCATATTTCATGTGGTTAATTGTGACTCTTAATACCAGATGTTGGCTTTTGAAATTGAGTAATTAAACTATAATCTAGATGTAATAGTACTGATTTTTTTGGGTGGGGGGATGGGAAGCTTTGTAATGTCTGTTACATGGTAGTGTCTGTAGAAGAAATGTGTATGCAATGAAATGAGGGATTTTAAAGCATGATTCTGGTTTTTCACTAGATATTTATGCTTCAGTAAAGACAGAATAAAAATTCAAACAGAAGTTTTTTTTTGTTTTTTTTTTTTTTAGAAAAATGTATTTTCAGAAAGAGATGTAACATACATCATGTCTACATTGTACAACCCCAAATTAGTTTGGTCTTTTGTTTTTCAGTGTAGCTTCTCAGTGAAATTCTTATGTGCATTTGATGTGATTTTTTCCCCCTCTTAGTCCTTTTTGAATAACCACTCAGAAGCCATGGTTTTCTCATTGGCCTTTTGAGGAAGACTTTTTCTTCTAGACCTAGAATTCTATAAGGCACTGCATTTTCTTTCAGTATCAACCTCAACACAATTATTGCCATTCTAAGCAGTGACCATAGCATGCAGGAAGGGTGATGGTGAGTGTGGTATGGTAACATACACCTGAAGGGTGTAATCATATACCTCTAAATCACACATAATATTGTGAATCAATATTACCACAATAAAAAATAAAACAAAACAAACAAAAAAATAGGGGTGGCACAATCTGTTAATGCCACAAAATATAATTTGTTTTCTATTTTAATATAAATGAAAGTTGAAGTTTTTTTCTGAAGAACTTCTCACTGGATAGTTATTTCTGTCTTTAGTAAAGACAGAATAAAAATTATATGAAGTACTTTTTGATTAGAAACTGAAGTACTTTTTCAAACTGAAGTACTTTTTGATTAGAAAAATATATTTTTCTGAAAGAGATGTAACATACATCATATCTAATTTGTACAACCCCAAATTAGTTTTTGGAACTGTTTTTGGAACTCTGAGATTAAAATATACATACAAATAACTGGATATGTAAGGTATTACTCTAATAACCAAATAGAAATATTTTATTACAAAGAAATTTACAGAAGGTTGATTGTAAAATCAGATTTGTAAACTAGGTACAGATTGAAGAAAGAATTAGTTGATTTATGTATATCTCTTTCTTGAATAGTTAACTTTGATAAAGAGCAAATGGAGTCTTCAAGAAGTGAAATATTTATAACTTCATAAAATGAATTTCTTTCACTTCTTTTCTGTAGATCCTCAGTTTTAAAGAGAAGTTTGAAAAACAATGTTTTAATGGGTTATAATACATAATTCTGCTGCAAATAAAATATCTTTTAAACAGGACAAGTGAATTAATGTATGATGTTCTTGATGAATCCTTAAGAAGAGCTGAGTTGAATCACAATGTCACATATGGTAGGTAATGTGTATAAATGCTGTTTTAATGACTAACAGTGATTTTCAGTATTATAAGTGAATCTGTTATCAGATTACTATACATTCTGGTAGAGTGGTACATGCTTTAAAGGTGGTTCTTTGAGTTGTTATTTTTCAATGTAAGCACACGATGACAAGTAATTTTCAGTTATTACATCGTTTTAAAGTTAACCTGAATTCATTATAATTTTCTCTCTTAAGAAACTGTGTCAAAATATCAACCATTTAGTTGACTGTGAAGATAATTCAATAGATCTGTTCCATATTGTAATAAGTTTGTATTTCATGCACTTCTGAACTAATAAGTCAACTAGTTGTTAGATATTTATTTAAATTTCTGTTATTTATCATGCCTTGTATAAGACTTTTGGACTGTGTCTGAATAAAACAGTATTACCCCTGAGCTCATAGACTAGATAGATGAAAAGGAACAGGTGCTGTGAATGTTACAAAGAGGATATACAGGGTGCTGTGGGATGAGGTGAGGTGAGAGGAGAAACAAGGAAGTTTTTTCTAAAAGTGATATTTAAGAAGACAACCGAAGAATTAGTAGAACAAACAAGGGTATATAGATGTAGAGTAATAACATACTATTTTATGGAGAGACAATAAACCATATTATCTATAATTTTAAAAAGTAATGATAGAAAATAAGAGTAAGTTGGGGGAAGAAAAAGAAAACTGAAAAAGTAACCACAAAAATTCCCAATTTTAATAGCCAAGGAAGGAACTATTTATTAGTTCTTTTACTTGTCAGTCTAAGAAAGTTCAGTGAAGAAATTGAACTATTTGGAGATATTTAAGAAAAGTAAAATAGTTTGAATGCTTTATTAGAGGAAGCATTGAGAGATGTTACTCAAATGAGAAGTAATTTCTTAATCTGGTAAAATATTATGAAGTTGGGCCTCAAAAAGCATTACTTCTTCAGCCAGTGTAAACTGTGGGTCTCTAAGAAGAATTGTTCTGGAAGTATGGTGTAGACTAAAAGATAGCATTTGAATGAGATTAACTGTACCAAAATGCATGACAAAGATGAACCAAGAGTAAGGAGAAAGGATCACTACATGTGGCTAGTACAGGAAAAATAATGCTTATCATAGTAAATTAGAACAGTTAGCTTTCGAAGATGGATTTATGTTTCACATGTATAGATGGTAATGAAGGTTAGTATGAGCAGTTTATTCATCTGTTTAACCAATATTTATTAAATATCAACAAAACAAAAACCTAATTTGCCAACTAGATATTGATTTAGGAAAAAGTTGATTGACCTAGTGTATTCCTCCATGCTGATTGTAGAAGATTAAAGGAAAAATAAGGTAGACACAGGCCCTGCCCTTATGAGTATGTAGTGTAATGAACAGTTGATATTATCTGGGGTCCTGCTATGAAATGAGATTTTAAAAAGGAGGAGTTCAGAATCATCCTTATTGTGATTGGAGTTTTGACTAGAAATTGTCAGAAGATCAAAGAAATGTCACAATTTTTCAAGGTAGTGAAAGTAAATGAAAAAGTTTTGTTTGAGATATAGTCACCATCAAGTATAAAGGTTTGAAAGGCTTTCAAGGAATTCTGTTAAAGATACACTTTTTTTTTTTTTTTTCAGAACTTTTTCCTTTGGGTAAATTGACATTTCAGCTTTAACTTTTTTATTTTTGAATAGGTAATATATGCACATGGTTCAAAATTCAAAAGGTGCAAAGGGTATACAGTGAACAGTAAGTGTCCCTTCTACCCTTATCACCCACCACCTAGTTTCCTGACTTAAAGATAACCACTGTTATCTGCCCATTTTTATTTGGAGAAAACTATACAGCTAAGGAGATATTTTTTTAATTTTCTCTACTAAAACATCCTTTTTTTTTTTAACTAATGTTGCTGAAACCAACACCAGCAATTTGTAGACTGTCAGTCCAGTTTATTTTACTTCACAGAAACCTTATTTCTGTTGTTTTATTTCCTTTATTCATCTTTCCATTGTTATCCTTTCCCATATATCTGTATTGATGCAGTTTATAACTTAAATTCATTGTGTCAGTGGCATTCTCTAGTATTCCTAGTATAAATATTTCATTAACTAAGAATGGGAAATTTGAATTACAAACTTCATAAGGGCAGGGACTGTGTGTGTCTTATTGACTAGCTAATCCCGGTACCTGGTACTTACTCATTGATAAGTCATATATTTTAATGAAACTAAAAGAAGACAAAGTTTATTTCACTTTCATCAATTATTTGACTGGGTTAAATTCTTAATGAATTCTGTTATAACTTAATGTCAAATCAAGAAATGACATCAAAAACATTATTGAGTATCTGCTGTGTACCAGGCATTGCATAAAATAAAGTAGAGGATATGAAGAAATGCAAAGCAAATCTTTGTCTTCAAGGAATGTGTGATAAAAAGGAAGAAATAACTTATCTGCCATGATAAGGCAGAATGCAAAGGGTGTACAGGGAATAAATACTACTGGAGTTCAGAGGAAGTAGGGCACACATAAAATTTGCTGATGTAATTTGACCCTGAAAGGTAGGATTTATTTATTTATTTTTTTAATAATTAATTTTTTTATTTATATATAAATTTCACAACTTTGTAATCTCAAGGGTTTGCCCCCCCCCTCCCTTCCCCCCCTTTCCCTTCTGTTCATAGTTGTGCGTTTCATTTTGGTGCTTAGCTTGTTTTGACTTTCCTCAAGGCTTTTATTTTTTATTTATTTATTTTTTTTTCCCCTATATCCCTTACATTAGTGAAACCATTTGGTTTCTGCCTCTGCCTTTTTTTTTATGGCTTGTTTCTGCTAATATAATTTCTTCTAAATGCATCCATGTTGTTATGAAGTCGTCCAATTTGTCATTTTTAATTGATGAGTAATATTCCATTGTGTATATATACCACAATTTTTTCATCCAGTCCTCTGTTTTGGGGCATTTAGGTTGTTTCCATGACCTTGCAATTATAAATTGTGCTGCAGTAAACATC
>PVHY01021106.1:0-24551 GCA_004024945.1 Uropsilus gracilis
AGGGGGGGGGGCTCAAGAGAGGTGCAGACTGGAGTCTTTCCTTTAGATTTCTGCAGCCTGCTATTCCGATGACGACCCACCCAAGGAAAATGCCGCGCTGACCAGTATATGCCAGACGGATGCTATTTTTTGCATCTGATAGCAGCTCGCCAGAGGAAGTCAACGATAAACAGGTTTTTAGGCTGACAACCCCAGCGTCCTCACAGAATTGACTCAGCGGTTATTTTGTCCAAGGTACATAGAAGCAGCTTGCTAAGTCTGGGCTATTCTGATAAATTCTTGAAAACACGGACCCCAGACTGCAAGGGGAGAACATCAAAGGCCTCCTGGGGCTATAACCAAGAGTTGGCAAGCGGTCTGTGTCCTCACTTCACTCCAGCCTGGGCCCTGCAGCAAAGGAAGTTCTCCGGGTGGAAATCTTGCTCGCCTTCTATCCTGTTTCAGCAGGACTTCCCTGAAGAACGGAAGCTTCTAGATTCGAAAACTCTTCAGTAAGCCACGGCATCCAGGCCTTGGTCTTGGATGGAATGAATGTTGCCACCAACACGTCTACACTGGAGGCTTTGTGTAGACAGAGGAAGGAGCGAGAAGGGCAAAGGTCCTGGAGGAACCCATCAGGAAGGGGCTCCTAGATGCCAGTGGGACATCTGGGTATAGGAAGACTTTCACTTGTTAAGAACCACTGGAGGCCTTTGCAAACACAGATCACAGGCCTTCGCCCGCAGAACCCGAGTTTCTATGGTTCTATGCTGGGGGAACTTTTGCAACAGAGAAAAAAGGAGAAGATGGTGGCTACCCAGAGCCTTCTGGCTGCCTGGAAGAGTGAATGGGTGGGTGGGCCAAGCAAGCATTCTCCATCATTGGGTGGGGGGTGAATATTGGTCTCTTCTGTCTCATGTCACTTTGAACTGAGTGAGGAAGAGAGGGCTTGTGTCAACCAGTAGAGGCCACACAGAATTGCCAGGGGGGAAAGTCTTAAAAAGCAGGATGGCCAAATGAGGTGTTCTATGCCCATGGCATGGCTGAGTCCTGGGAAGGGGGAGGCACTTCCTTGGAGGTGAACTAGGATGGCCGTGAAGTCAACAGGAGGGAGAATGAGTCCTCTCGTTGGCCTTGGGTGCTTCAGTCATCAGCTAGATGGCAGATGGCAAACCGGAGGTTGTTTGTCTCTCCAGTCATGATAGGTTTTATTTAGATGTAGAAGATGTGCCCCAATGTGGGAGGAAGAAGCCTGCATCTTCAGAAAGCAGGGTCCTCTCTCAGCACCCCCCCCCCCGTGGTTGGCTTTGTGACTCAAGGGAAACCTTTTTGAGTCTCTGCACCACGGTCACTTCTTCTGCCAATGGAAATCGCAATGTTGGCCCTGTGGCTCAGCTGAACCCTGGCAAGACTGGGTGTGGAGCTACTCTATACGATAGATGTGAGAGGGAAATGGAAGACGGATAATCATTCCCTGGACAAGATAAGACATGTCCACCATGCTGGGCTTGGGTATGGCGAGGAACAAGTCAACAGGTTCTGGCCTCCTTGTGGGGAAAGGCTTCTCAGCCAGGTTGTCCTCTTTTCTCCTATCTGAGCTTATGACTATGAGGAAACTCTTCATGGAACCCATCACTCTCTTGGGAGAGTCTTCAGGTTTCTGTCATCCACGTTCTAGAATAGTCTTGTTCTAAGCACAAAGTGAGAGATGAAGGAAAGAGAATTGTCTAGAATAGTCTTGTTCTAGAATAGTCTTGTTCTAAGCACAAAGTGAGAGATGAAGGAAAGAGACACGGCCAGAAAGGGGAGTAAAGAACCCCTACTTTTAACTCACCGGGTCCCCATCCTTGTACTCAGTGGATGTTCTTGAGAGACCACATTGGAATCCAGTCTACAATGTGGAGGTCACATGGCTGTCCAGATACTGAGATGTTCTGTCCCTGTTAGAGGTTCCTGCCTTCTCCTAATGGCTCTGGGTATCTGGCCTCCCTCCCCCAGGCCTGAGACCCCTTGAACGTTCCATCTTCCAACAACTAGGAGGCAACTTAGGTTGGCACAGAGGACAGGCCAGGCCCCAGGACAACACACATATATTCCTGATCCGCTGCTAGCTGTGCCAAACCAGTGGCGAAATGGAGGGGCCACCACTTAAATATCACTGCACATTTTTTGTGAGGGTCCTGGCGTGATCTTAGTAAGCAAAGGCTTTGAGGGCTACTCAGAAGAAATTCTCAACACTGTTTATAGCTTCTGAGGCAGAAACGGGTTTCTGAGGTGGGCAGACAGGAAAAGAAGACATGGATTGAGGAGGAGTGGATAGGCAGAAGGTTCTAGATGGGTATGGACCTGGGATGTGCATAGTGAGGCCTTCTTGGATGCCAGGGAGGAAGCAACAGTCCTGTCAAAGGACTTAGAGGCCGTGGAGGAACCAGGAAGTGTCACTGCTGTATTGGAACAGCTCTTGCCCTCACCTCCAATTTTCTGTGCTCTGATCTCCTCTGCACCAGGGAGACGAGAGCCCAGGTATTCCTCCCCGCCAGGCTGCAGCCATTCCTGGAGAATAGCAGCCTTGTTTCCCTGGGATGCCTCTCACATTTGTACTTTCTTGGCAAAGCTGAGAAGGGGACCCAAGTCACCCAGCACACCCAGGAACAGTGATATGCCTGGAATTTAATCACACTCCTCACAGAAGGAGACCGTTGACCTTGGCCCTGGCTGGAAGCACTCACATAGCAAATATTTAAATGTGATCAAAATACAGATGACCAGCATCCTCCCCCGCCGTGGGTTTTCAGGCTGGATGTGTTCTCAGAAAGACCTTGTCCTCCCAGGAGAGGAGGCTGGGCACCTTGGTGACATTTCAGCATGGCAGTGGCTCCAAAGTGACATTGTTGGTGACGTCTCTTGGCCACGTTCCTTGGCATGTCTCTTGCAGGGGCAGGGGGGTGAGAGGGTGGGGGCTGGAGAAATCTCTCAGAGCAGAGTCAAGTGGCTTGGTGAACAATTGCGGGTCTGAAAGTCAAGTTGGTGCCTGAGTGTGGAGCCCAGACAGGAAAGGATCCTTAAATGCCTCTTTGTGACCCCTGACCCCACCCAGAGGGCTCCATTATGACTTAGCTATGATTCTCCTGACCTGAGACACACCCTCCCACCTGCAGCTCGCAGAGGACCCAGGCTCATCCACTTAGGCTGAGAAGATCCGTCTCCCCTCTCTGTCTCCACCGCAGAGCTTCACACCTGCCTCCCCTTTTCTTCTTATCTACCCTCCCCTGCCATTCCTCTAGAGACTGTCCTCTTTGCCACGTCGAATGCCCCACCCAGCTGATGGCCCAGTGTCACTGGGTGAGACTCTCTTGGGTGATGTCTTGGACTTACGCTTTCAGCAACTCTTTTCCCCACATGTGGTTGAAAGGACCCTTTCTTCCCAGCATGCAACATGACATAAACACGCTCTTCATCCTCGCAAACCAGCCCACCCTCTTCTCTCCTCCCCCACTGGATTGCTCCCTGGTCTACACCAGCTGCCCCCTCTCTCGCTGAGCCCATGCAGTGGACTGTCACATCAGATGCTGCTATGAAACAATCCTGTGATAACCTTGGTGAGATGACAACTTCCTCTACACCTCTCAAATCCTCAGAATCAGGACTTTTTGTTCTTTCTTTCTCAATTTTTAAAAATTTTTTACATCATTGTGTACCGGGGGTTCTCCCATTTCCTTCACACCCACTAGCCATCTTAATCTTTTGTACCCTCCACCTGCCCCATCTTCTTCTTCCTCCCCCTCTCTCACTCTATGGCTTGGTTCTCTTGGTTTTTTTCTAATTGTTCTTATTCATTTGTTTGTTTTTCCCTATATCCTCCATATAAGTGAGACCATCCCTTATTTCTCTTTTTCTTTCTGGCTTATTTCTACTGATACGAGTCCTTCTAGCTCCATCCATATTGCTGCAAATGACATGTTTGTCCTTCTTGCTTGATGCATACTATTCCATCATGGACATAGACCACATTTTTTTCAGTCATTCTTCAGTTTGGGGGCATTTGAGTTGTTTCCATATCTTGGCAATTGTAAAGAGAACTGCAATAAGCAAGCAAGTCAGGTGTCCTTTAGAATTAGTGTTTTCATGTCCTCTGGGTAGATTCCCAGTAGTGGGATTTCTCAATTTTAACCTCACTGTTCCCCCTCTTGAACGTATGATCCTGTCCCCACCCCTTCTTCTCCAAGCGTTCCCTGCGCACTGCAGCCGTCATCTTGCAACTATGGCTTCTGCAACCATGATGCATTTTCCTCACGTTTCTGAATGGTTTCTCCTTGGCTGAGAAAGCGTCTCCCCGAGATGCCTTCCTTTGCGCCCTGGCTTTCACTCCATTGCTCCCATCTCTCTCACCAGTGACCTCCTCCCGCAGTCCCTGCCACTATCTTGCTCTCCAGGCCCAGCCCCCACATCCCTTGGGGTCTCAGCTGTCCTAGAATTTCCTGAACTAGTCCTCTCGCGCGTCCGCGGGCGTCTCTGTGCAGCGCTTTCTGTGTGAAAGTCATTCTTCTCCTGGAAGCCCACTCAACCTTTTGGCCTCTTTATTTTGGTAAAGAGCATAAACAGTACCTCAGACACCTAAGGCAACTGGCTCTTGGCTTTGCTTCCTTCTCATACTCACTTCTATGGTGTGTTCTGAACCATCTCCGCTCGTCACGGAGCATCTCCCTGGGTTGACGCCTTCTGTCGTCGTTGTGTGAACTCCGCGGAGCCTGTGTGAAGTGGTCACCACCTCGCCTTTGTGTGGTGTTTCTCAGTTGTCTTGTGCTCCTCAGCCAAGTCCGTCTCCCTAAGACCCAGTCGCCATGAAAATCCTTCATGCGTTCACCTCTCTGCTCAATTTAACGTGGGCTCTTTCAAGTGTCCCCAAGGACTTTTATCTCTCATCCCTACAAGATGCTTTCAGGCTTAAGTCCCAACACTGTCTTATAATGAACCTATTGTCTAGCCAGAGGAGGCAACACAATTTCCTAGTTATGCTCAGTGATTTCCAATGTTGTTTATTTCCTTTCCTTTGTCAACACCCCCAGGAGCATTTGTGCACGAATGAAGTAGAATCGCTCCCTTCTCCCAGTGCCTCTGAACACAGCGTGTGTTTTCTCCTGCCTCTAACCACTGTCCGCTTAATCCTGCCTGTTCAGAGAGCCCAGACCTTGGCCTCTTCTCTCCTCTCCACTCAGTAGGGTCTTTCAGAAAGAAGAAGAAACTTGCACATTACCTGGACTAGTATTTTCTGCAAAGTTGACCCCAATATATATCCGTTGGCTGTTGAATGGGAAATAAAAAAGTCCTATTTTTAGAAATGTTAAAATGTATTTCTTGTATATTGAAAATCTTTTAAAATGTTCTATTTGCTTTTTTTACTTTAGTAAATGACTAAAAAATACAAAAACTAGACCACTCACATAAGCCTTCCCAAAACACATTCATTTTTGCTGAAAGCTTACTGCTCTGTCAACGCTTTTAGAGTGATTATGAACTCCTACTTCAATAATTTATTGGGAGAGAGAATTAATATCAATGGCAATGCAGACAGAAGTTTCTGGGCCATGATGTTGTGGAATTGGTACTTTTATTTAAAAAAAAAAACTGTTTAAACAGAAACGTTAAATAGACATTTGTCCAAGGAAGACACAGAGGACCAGCAGGCACACGAAGAGCTGCATATTGTCTCTTATCATCAGAGAAATGCAAGCCCGGCCACAAGGAGACAGCACCTCACACCCTGAAGAATGGTCCACCCCAAAAAGCTCAGAAATGACAAATGTTGGTGAGGCTGTCGAAGAAAATGAACCCTCCTTCAGTGTGCATAGGTATGTAGACTGCTCCACTCCTGTATGGAAAACAGTGTGAAGGTTTCTCAAAACGTCAAAAATATATCAACCACACAATCTAGCCATTCCATTCATAGGCACTACCTTCCAGACACAAAAACACCAGTTCCCAGGCACATCTACAATCCTGTGTTCTCTGAAGCACTATTTACCAGTTATGGCAGACACCGAAGTGCTCAAGGATGGGTATGCAGATGAAGACACGGGAGAGGACTAGCTGCATTAAAACAGCAACAGAAATAGAGGAACTTTTGCCATTTGCAGCAACGTGGCTGGGACTGGAGAGAATTTACTAAGCAAAATAAGTGAGAAAGAGAAAGACAAATATCACATGTTTTCAATTATTTGTGGACTAGAGAGAAACAAAACAAAGCCTCAGTCAAAACCAGTGCAATGGCAAACCCTAGAAATCGGTTGGTAAAGTTAAAACTGGAGAGGCACGGGGGAAGTGTGTGGGGGGACCCCATGGACTGCAGTGGAGGACGGGGGTGCTTGGTGTTGAGGGTGACTGGGGATACACAGTTGTCAAAGTGTGATCCTGTATCTGCACCATACATGCTTCCTTAAAGCAATACCACCTCATAAAAAGAAAACTGAAAAATGCCCAAAGCTTTATGTGCCCCTATAACCTCTCCCACAATTCAGTCCTCTTCCCCTACATTCTGCCTCCAAGACAAATGAGACAAATAACAGCGGGTGATAGAACTAAGCGCAGATCCTTAAGAGGTCTCCTTCTTGGGTTATTTTTTTTCACCATTCACACAGGAGAAAATAACTTGGTCAAATCTCTGGATATTGGCTCTCCAGGATTCTTGGGAAAATGAAGTATTTGGGAAGTCTCTTCAATAAGGAATGAAAAACTCGGCCTTTTAGCCCAGGATTCATGTGCCGAGGCCATATTTATTTGTCCCACCAGAGAGGTCTAATTCTGAGCCTGCATGAAGGATTGTGTGGTTGACCACTGGCTTATCAATTATAGATGCCTCAATGACTTGGTGGTAGAAAACTGATTTTCTTTTAAGGAAAACTTCTGGATATGCCCCCTGGGTCTCTCTACTCAGGTGAAAGCTGACATCACACTTAGAAAACACCTGTTCCTAGAATCGTGTAGCATGTGAGAACTAACCACACAAAACTTTGTCCAACAATTGCTTCTTGACAATACCCAGCCTTGTTCAATGAGCAAAAGAATAAGCCATGGGCAGGTCAGGAGGAATTCAAGTCTGCTGTCTCGATTATGGCAAGCAGTTCTCTCCTACCTGAGGTGACTGGAACCTTCTTCAGCAGGTATATTCTATCCATCTTGGACCCTATCTGTACCACAGGCAAAGTTTCTCTCTTCCCAACCTTTATTTTGAAGTAAGCTCAAGGAAATTCAAAACAGCAGGGCTGGGTGGGTAAAAAGAAGTGTTTTGTTCAGGTTCACTTTGATTCCTGTCAGGAAAGATTGCTGCTTCCATTTCATGAGACTCTCCTCAGCAGAACCCACCCCCCCCTTTTTTTTTAAACAAGATCAGGGAAACTCAGAATCAGGAGGCTGCTCCGAGCTGAGTCACATGGATAGATGGTGGGCTTGAACTCACAACAATGGGTCTGTTGTGATGCTGCCAATTCTATTTCATGAAATCTTTTCTGGTATAAACTGGAGAAAGCACTTTGTTCAGTTAAAGATTTTTTTGTTCTTGCTTGTCTTTGCCAAGGTCAATGTTTCTATTACGTGGGTGAGAAGACACTCCCCCTGGTGGCTGATTTAAAACTCAGTCGCTAGAATGTTCTAGTGTGAGGTACAGTCATTGAACAAGTATTTACTGAGTTCCTGGGATGCGCTGGGCGGTTGGTGCTGGGAACCCAAGTGCTTGTTCTGGGTCTTCTACTCACTCCTGGACCTGGTCACAAGACAGTTACCCCATCGCTGCTTCCTTTTCTCAACAATAAAGTCGGTTTTGGTATGGCTTACCACAAAGCGTGGCATCAAAGATCAAAAAAGATTAAAAGTGTGGTCATATGTTATAAATAAGATGAGGTGGCTCCAGTGTTTCCAATCATGTGATGTCTTTCTTCTTTTAAAATAAAACCCAGCCTCTTTTCAACGCCCAGCACAAGCTGATCTCTGCTCCGTTATCAAGCTGATCTCTGCTCCCTTATCAATGTCATCTAACCCTATTTTCCTCTGGAGATTCGGAAACTTTCATATTGCCCAGTTACCACTTCCTTAAAAGCATGCCTAGTAAGCTCTTTCTCCTACACATCAATGGCTTGTTTATTCTCGCTTTAAAACACTCTGAGACATGTGGAAACAACCTAACTACCCCAAAACGGATGAGTGGATCAAGAAGATGTGCTTTTATACATGCCAGAATATTACTCAGCAGTCAAAAAGATAAACTCGTGCCATTTGCAGCAAAATGGATGAAGCTGGAAGGGATTATGCTCTGTGAAATAAGTCAAAAGGAAAAAGAAAAACATCAGATGATTTCACTTATAGGAGGAATACAGGAAACCCAAACAAAAAGAAATAAGTCAAAGAAAAAAAGATAAAATGTGTAGACCACTATAGCACTGAGGCTTACAGCAGGAGTTGGGAAGGGAGAGGGACCAAAATGGGGGCAGGAGGGACACAAGAAATGGTAGTGGTGGCTCACAGGGGCTGTGGTGTTGGAAAATTTATGGAGACAACACCTGAGGGGAGAAATCAAATATTATACAGAAATGAAGAGCAATGTGTGAAAGTGGGGGAAAAAGTTTAATTAACAAACAGGTCACTCATCAAAGTTCCTTTGCTAATGACAAACAGAAAATCATTTCTTCATTATCTCTTTCCTTCTTAGCACTTATTCCACATAAAAATGAATTTGTTTTCATTTTTTTGGACTGTCTTTCAAACGAAAGCTCTGTGAGGGCAGGCGTGATGGATGTGTGGGTTATTGCTAGATCTCTTGACCTTAAATAGCACCAGTGACAGTGCTGGGGATGGTTAGGTGAAAGCTGTATGTGGAGTGTTGTAGAAATGTGAATTTATTGGCACATAAAAATAAAATAGACTAAGAAAAAGGAAGACATGCAGCTTGAGAAGGAAAAGGTGGCTGTGTTTAAAAGGTATTAGTGAGATCATGGACTTTTAAAATTTTTATTTATATACTCGGTTTTATGAAAATATATTTCATGACAGCTTCAATAAATAGAATCAAGGGAGTTTATACTCTAACTCCAGTTTGCAGATGGTAAAACTTGAATCCAGGGAAGGAAAGTGATACATCGGAGGCCATTCAGAGCAGAGCAGGACTGATGTGTGTCTCTGACCCCTGGTCTAGCATCCTTTTCATTACATTGTACTTAATTCTTGTGCATCATTATTCTGAGAACTTATTTATTGCTCCTCAATAGGTTTGTTGATCTTCTGTGTAATTTCTAGAATAGAAAGACTATAGTCAACTTGCTTAGTATTTACTTAACTTTGCTTATTCTGGCCCCTAAAACATATATCTTAGTTCAATCCTTTCCTTCCTTCCTTCCTTCCTTCCTTCCTTCCTTCCTTCCTTCCTTCCTTCCTTCCTTCCTTCCTTCCTTCCTCCTTCCTTCCTTCCTTCTTTCCTTCCTTTCTTCCTTCCTCATCCCTCTTTTCAGCCTTCTTATTTGAGGACATTTTATGATTCTTTATGCTCCAAAGGTCTTTTCAATCTACAATCATCACACCTTCCATTCTGGGCAATTTTCTTTATTTCTTTTATCATTTCATTCCCTCCATTCCTTATCTCTTCTTTTTCTGTCACTTTATTATCTCTTAAGCTCACCAGCTGAATTTTCAGTTCTACGATCATGACTTTAAAATAGCTCTTTAACATTTTTAGAATATTTCCTTTTAGAACAAACTCATCTTCTTTCAAAGGCAAATTATTCTTGCTGAGGGAGCAAATGGTGCTCTTTGTGAAATAATTTTGTCCTTGCATTTTTTTATTTACTCTATCTTATTTTTTCCCCGTGAATGGACTCAAGTCCTGCCTTTCGTCTTAAAGGCTTTCCTCAAATGTCTGCTGAGGTAGAGTATATCCAGTAAAAATTCAATTTTATATGAACAGTAAGTGCACTGTTAGTATATGTATGCTACAAATATCACATGTTTATTCCCTCAACCTGGCCTTCTTATAGAGGAGCACAGAACAGCTGAAGGAAGGTCCCTGTGTGTGCAGGTGGGGTTGGCTGACTCCAGTGTGTCACAGAAGTATGACCTACCTGACTAACTCACCTGAGGATGCCTGACTATCAGTATCTCCAGGTCTGTTCTGTTTCATCGGGCCAAGTCCTCCACCCAGAGTCATTCACTCTTCAGCACAGAGAGCATGGCTGTCAATGTTCCTGAACCCAAGGAGAGAAAGATGGTTGACATTCTTGGCGCTCAGACTGGACACTTTTTAGGAAGCCTTCCTGGTCTCGGGGGGGGGGGCACTCCTGCCCTCAGCTGTACCTCACCTCATCCTGTCTAGAAAAGTATAACTTCTCAGAGAGGAAGTTTTCAATCTTCAGTCAAGAAGGTGAGGTGACCACTTCTCAGACGGTGAACAGATCCTGCGTCAACTTCAACCATGTCCCTCTTCCAAGATAGCTCTTGCTGTTCGTTTCTAGCTGTTTTGAGACTTTACAGCACAAATGAGGTTGCTTCTGGGTCTTCCCCCTCTGTCAAATTTCATGAGTTTCAACTTCATGGGTCTACGAAGCCAGCTACCACTTGACCATCTGCTTTCTATCTTCCAAAATGTTGTTGTTGTTGTTTTCCTTCTCATTCTTTTTGTTCTTATGGGTTAATGTCTTTAAAATCAACCCCTTTACTGTCTTTTTAGTGGGTTTTGGAGCTGGAGTGTAATGTAGAGCATATGTTAAATCTGCCATCTTTAACTAGAAGCACAGCTATGAATTTTCAAAGTGACTACAGGAGAGTCATTTAATTGCTCTTCCCCATTTTCCTTTTTGTGTAAAGTGAGGAGGCTAAGAGAGATGATTGTTGATGGACTGCAGCAAAACTTGATGATGGTATCCTCTCCTGTATTATCATTCTTAACTGGCAACATCAGGTTACAGCTTCCTAAAGCTTCAAAACAGATTCTGCTTTCAGTCTTGTAAGAAATAGACAAAGACATGAGCTACATTTTCAATTATTCTGAGCCTCCCAGTTCTGCCACTTGCCATTATGGGAACTTCTTTGAAGCCAGAACTTCTCTGAAGTGTCTTTCCCCTCAAATGAAGACAGTCACATCAACGCCTCTCCTGAGGGTATTGGGATGAGCAAATGAGTTCATCCAAAGAAGAGTGGATCCCATATGGAAATTAGCTATGCAAATAGTCATTGAAGTAGTTGTTTTTTGAATTATACATCTTCTCAGCACAATAGTTCTAAGCTTTTTGAAGTCAAGTGGCTGGGGAATCATAGACTTGAACTTTAAATGTCTGTGCTGACTATAATTAGTGTATAGTCCCTGAAGGTTGCCAGTGAATGTCTTCCTGTGAAGCATCGACTCCCGAGAACATTAATAAGACTATTAAGAAAGGCCACTCTTAATTGAAAACCACTAAATGTGTCAGAAAGTCTGCTAAGTACTTGATATACATCATGTCCAATTTTCACAACCACTCTGCGAAATAGATTATTTGATCCCATTTTACAGATAAAGAAATGGAAGGAAAATTAAGTAATTTGGTCAAGTCCATTCACTTAGACAAGTGGAGCAGGGATTCTACGCAAGTGCAATCTTTTCCATATGTCCTTAACCTTTTAGTAACCACTGGGATCACATGCTTTGGGCATCAGAATGTGAGCAAATTAAGCAGATCACCCTGACCTGCCTTTCCCAGTTTTTACCTTCTTTTGCTCCCCAGACACCTTATCTCCCCCTTTCTATGGTCAGCAGCTGTGGACTCAAACGTTAGTGCTCCCTGAGATAAGACTTTACTTCCCCAATCAAGACTAACCATCCCCTATATTCGCTGTATTCTCCGAAACTTTTCATTTGCATCACATGAAATTCCTCTCCCTCACCCTTCTGGACCTTACAAAAATGACACCATGTTGTTTGGTCAAACACCTGTGTATCCCATTGGATTCCAGATTATAGGGTCCATGGCAGTGAGCCTCCCAAGAGTTCACTCTCCAGCCAGGACTGTTCTACACGCTTTACGCAATCCTCAGAGGAACCTGGCCGAGCCTTCTCTAGAGCGCAGTACTGAGATGAGTAGTAGTTTCCTCATTTTCATTGTAGGCCCATTGCTTAGTAGTGCCACCAGAGCCACCACGTTCATGGAAGGTTATGCTTCAGCGATGGACTTTTGTGCATTCAAGTTGCTATCGCAAACATTCTGTCATCCACAGGTGGGGATTGCGGTGGGGGAGGGGGGGGGTTCCTGGCTGCCATTTACAAGTAACTCAGTTCAGACTGTGTTCTGAGCAGGGAGATAAAGAGAATCTCTGGGCACAAGCGTGGTCAACCAAGCCCTATTCAAAGTCTAGGGGGCTGTCTCTTTCCATGACTGCTTCGGTTCCTGCCTACAAGAGACACATCCATAGATGCCCTGTCCCTCTCTCTTGCGAGCCCAGCCGATCATGGCATTGCAAGGAGCAAATGGTCTTCCAAGCAATGGAAATAGAAGCGTTTCTATTTCACAGCACTAACCATGGTGCGTCCGAGATATAGAACCCAGCAGAGCTCCAGTCTGAGTCCAGGTGATCTGGCTTCAGAAATCCAGTCTTCACCATTTCTGCACAATCTTTTCCCTTCTACCGGCTGTGTGTTGCTCACAAGACTCTTCCCAGGACCTGGCACAAGCTTGGGTTCCGAGGGTGCTCAGCAGAGCTTAGGAGGTGACCTGGGCCTCAGTCACTGCTCCCCTGTGCTCCCCGGTGGTATGATAGGAGGCACCAGGAAAGTGAACGCCCCCTCCCATCTTTTGGAAGTCATGTCCCGTGATTATCAACCCAGCAGTGAAATGGAGAGGGGTCTACTGGAGCTCACTGGAGAGCTTGGAGGGGATCTGTGTGGCCTGCTGTAACCTGGGGGGGAGGTGGAGGTGACAGCCATGCCCTGTGGGTGAAGAAGAACAAGCTCGTCTCTGTGAGAGATGTTCGGGTCAGTGCAGCTGTATTCCAGGTAGACAGAATAGCTCATGCCATGGTCCTGAAAGGGGTGGAGGGAGGAGCAGAGCAGGCAATGGGGGTTAAGCAGCCCAGAGTTGGGGGTAAGGACCCCCAGGCCTGGATCTGACCCCCTGTCCCATCGTTGACCACTTCAGTGACCTTGTATAAATTAACCTCTTCATGCATCACTTCCTTCCCCCGCAAAATGGGTGTCATAACAGGACCTACCTACTGGAGTTGGAAGGAAGATGCTTGGAGTTAATCCTTGGAAAGGATTAACGTTGTGTCAGGTATACGAAAAATCCTTATTACCAGCTCATAAGTGATCAGTTTTCCATGTGTAGAGTTAATGAAAGAAAAGATTTGCTTTGGGAGGTTTAGAAACTAGACCTTCCAAATGAGTTGTCCCAACGGGGAACTAGACAAACAGCCGTCTCGTATTTAATGTGGACCGAAATAGACCTCCCTCCGTGTGCTAACATCCAAACAACCTGGGGAGGAATGTGCCAATGTCCCCATTTTTATACATGAGTTCACTGAGGCACAGAGGAACTGGATAACATCCTCACACTCTGAACAAGTGGCAGCAACAGATTTTTAACCAGGTGTTTTCTCCCATGTCCTTGGGCTAACCCTCATGTGATGTCTTTCTAGTCGCAAGTTTTAAGTTGAAAGTCAGGTGCAATGAATTCTAAATCAGCCAGGCAATTTGGGAGCCAAAAATGAGGCCATATATCCAATAAGTACTGGTAGGACATGATTGTGTTGGTTTCCACCTCTTTAGGCTTCTTTCAGCGGTTTGATGATGCGTCAATCTTCTTGAAGAAAATGAGTAAGACCTTACCTAGGCTTCAAAGTAATTCCCTTGTGTCCAAATGCTCAAGAAATAGTAGATGTATTTTCTTCCTTTCTCACCTTTAATCAATTTTGAAACTTTAACCCAAGTCGCAGATGTCTTTAAGACTGAAGCCTTCAAAAGAAAGTATTTAAAAATTATTTTTTATTGTGATGACATCGGTTTCCAGGATCATCTATAGCAGAGGTGAGGATCACACCCAGAGGGGGTGCTTTGCACAGACACTAGACACTAGAAGTCCTCCACCATAGTCCACTGTGTCCGTCCCCCCCGCACTGTGCTGTCACCTCCCTGGGCCCTGGGAACCTCAACTCTACAAGCAGATCTCCAGAGTCCGCTACTGCTTTGGTTTCAACTGACTCTCTGTTTCTCTCTCTTCCACATAGAAATGACACCACCAGGTACATCTCTTCCTTCTGATTTATTATTTTTGGGGGCGTCATTCTCTCCAGCTCTGTCCATGTTGTTCCCTCCAGCTCTGTGCCTGTTGTTGCAAATGGCGAAAGCTTATATATATGAGAGGTATTAACTCTAGTGAAATGCCACATCTTTCTTTTCTTTTTAGTTTTTAATTTTGTGATTATCATAGAACATCAGTCATAGTTGCATGGTTTCACTGTACCCCTTGCTCCCCACCCCCCCATTCTCCTTCACCCTTCTGGTCACTCCAACTCCTCCCGTGGCAACCTATTGGTTTATGTTTGGCCCACAGGACTTTTCTTTAAAAAAAAAAAAAAAAAGGACTTTTCTTTAAAGGGTGTGGACTTGCCCTTCTAGACAGCAACAGATGAGGCCACTCGGGTCTCCAGGAGTAGCTGAGGCAGACAGTCCGGCCGAGCACGTCAGGAACTTGTAGGGCAGATGTGGTGGCTTCTCGTTTCTGACGTCTGTCACCTGTTGCTGGTTCTGTGTCTTCTGGGTTTGGGGATGTAACCCCCAGCCGATGGCTGTGAGGTGTTCACTGCTGGGGCAGATTCCCCAGGTGTGTAATGCCACATTGTTCTAAGCCACTCATTGTCTCTGGTACTTAGCTAGTTCCCATGGTTTAGCTTTTGTAGCTGCTGTTGCAATGAATGTAGGAGTATATATTCCTTTTGAACCAGCACTTTTATATTCTTCAGGAAGGTACTTTGGAATGGAATCGCTGGGTCGTATGGTAGATCTACCGGTACATTCTGAGAAATCTCCACACTGTTTCCGCAAGGGCCGGACCAATCAGCATTCCCACCCATAGCACCTGAGGCCTTCTGTTCCTCTCTGCGATACCAGCACTTATTGCTTCTGATCTTTTTGATATGAGTCATTCCCGCCCATCCACCAGGGTGAGATACTATCTCATTGTGGTTCATTTGCATTTTCCTGATGGTAAGCAATGCTGCTGAACATTTTCCAGATACCTACAGGCCATCTGTCTGTCTCAGGAGAAGTGACTATTTTTAAAAGAAACATCTAACATGAAATCATTGGTAAAATGACACATAGTTTTAGACATCAAGCTGCAGGCTGTAGCCTTAGAATGAAAAATTTGGCACGCATACTACGCTACCCCCTTGTGAGCCTTTAAATAGTAACGGGTGATGAAAGCGTTAAGGGCAGGGCATGCTTTTACAACTTGTGAACTTGGTTAAGTCAGCTTCTCTATGTAGCAAAGTGCTTATCTCACAAGCGGTGATGATCATAGTACTTGCTGCAAAGTCACAGTACTTTGCAGCAAGAGAAAATGGGTTCACAGTACTTTGCAGAAGAGAAAATGGGTTCGTTCATGAAAAATGCTTAACACGGAGCCTGGTTGTGCAGTTACCTTATGGAAGACATCCGATGAGCTCGTGTCAGAGACAGAATTCTGCTTCCCAATCCTGTTTTCCATGCAAGTTATTTTTTTTAAAGCAGTTTATTTAGAATGCTTATGACATAATTAATGCTTATGACATAATTAAGAGTTAATATTAATTAATAATATTAATTAATGCTTATGACATAATTAATAGCAAATACAAGGTCTGTATTTACTTCCAGAAGCTGGATTCACAGTTCTTTACTCCTGTTCCCTTTTTAGTTCAGTCATGTTAATGCCCTAGGCCAAAAGTCTGCTGATAAACTTCTGGCCAATTATACTCATCTTAAGTCAACTCTGGCAGCTAACTTCTGGCCTATACTCTTAAAAATTATCCTCCTAACTTGACAGAAAAAAAAAGGTAGCACCTAATATTAAAGCTGAAATATGTACGTTTGCTTTAGCTGAGGACTTCAGAGAATTGCTGAAGAGTCAAGCCAAAGCGGGCGTCGGTGGGACTCTTCGTGACAATGATGATCTATTCGCAAGGCCCAGAAACTGAGCATCCTTTTGTTTTTGAAATCAAATCACTATTTAGAGACAGAACCTACAGACTCAGAAACAGAAAAGCACGCCTGTTGTTCCTTTTAGGTTATGGGGTCCAAGTTTAATTATGGAAATATCACCACTGGCTGGGGAGAGGTCGGCCTTCCTCCCATCAGCTCCTCCAGACTGATGGGGTTTCAAGAGAGCTGCGATGGAGGGGAAAAGGACGGGGGTGGGGGGAGGGACGGGGGAGATTGTATGATGAGAAAAATCAAGTAACTCAAAGAGGTCATCAGGAAACCATTTCCCAAGGAGGGCCCTTGTCTTTGAAATCCTTTCTCACTCCTGGTCTAACAAAGCTTCAGTTCATTGAACCTCAAAGGATGAGCTTAAGCAGCTGGTTTTGGCTGGCCAGCTTTGATGGCTGGGGCGTTTGAACTGCGGTGAGGGTTAAAATGGTCTGTTTCGGTTTAATTATTTGTGTGTCTGCGCAGGAGCCCTCTCCAGGAAAACTGGACTTCCTCCTGTGGGAAAGGCGCGTCTCTCTGTGAGTAACATCAGCGCTTCTGCAAAATCTAATCACCTTTCCAAGAGTTCAAGGTGGGGTTTGGGCGAATTACTCGAGCCGATTAATTAGCTTAATTAGCTAATTAATTAATTAATTAGCCGATTAATTAGCCGATTAAAAGCTTCTGTGCTGCACTCCCGTGGAGTGAGAAGAAGTTGTCCCTTTCACATCCTGTGCCTCTTAGTTTCTGCAAAGCAATGGAGCCTCCACACCTTTCCTCTTTGCTAACCTCACCTCTTCCTCCAAGGATTCCCTCCCGCGACCTTCACAAATCATTTGCTTCTAAAAGCCAAGGAAGGGGTTTGAAAATTCCTCTGGTGTCTTAGGGTGAAAAGAGGTGAGACTCGATCATAAGACGGAATCTCCTTATTCAAGCTTGTCTGCAGGTGGGAAGATCAACAGTATCCGACAACATAGCTTTTCCTTTCTGGGCTGAAGAGCCACTGAATTAGATCTCACTAGATTCTTCCATTAGACCATACGTTCCAGGCAGAGGACTTGTCTCACTCATTGTCCTGTGTGAGTCCTTGCGACCATTTCTGGTACCTCATGGGTTCCGGTGCATGTGGTGATTAAGGCACAGCCCAGCGTGTTGCCAGGGTAGTTGTAGCAGCAATAACACTCAGCTTGCACATCCTAGCGGTTGGTGGTTTTGCACGGTAGACCAGGCTCAGCTCTGCTCACAGCACCCCCCTCAGAAAGCCTGGCTGCCTGGCGGCTGCCATCTTGAATGTTGCTTATCCATCAGTCAAGAGACTTTCTCAATTTCTGAATTGCTACAGGATGTTCTGCCCTGGAAATGAGACCTTTCACTGACAGTTCTCAGTGTGGAACGTGGAAGCAGGAAGAGAGATGGAGCTTCAGCTAAGAGGAACACCTCCTGTCTCTCCAGCCTTCTCTGGCACACAAGAGAGTGGGCAACAGCTTGGCTCTCACCTGTCACCCAGCTTCCTGACCTCTTTGGAATGTCCCAAGGGACACAGGACCTATTGGTGATGACCGTTGTCCCTACAGGTAAATCCTTCTGTTATCGTGCATCCCTGCATCCTCCCTGCTGCCTGTCATGTGCGCTTTGCTGCTTCCTCATCACATCATTGTGTCATTTCCTTGCTGAGGTATGTAAGAGGCTTCACAACTTCATTAAAGTGGGACCTGGACATGCTTCCCAAGAACCCCATTCTGTGGGCTGGCCTCACAGATTGATAACCATCTCTTCCATTTCATTTTCTTTTTCATTCCCCGCTGACTCTAACAGGGCAGAATCCATCCTGGGGTCCCTACCAAACACATGGGGTGATGTCTTGCTCTGGGTCCCCCAAGAATTGACAGTAGTATGACTACAATGTTGAGAGGGACAAGGTTCTCATCAGAGTTTGGGGGGCATGATAATTAATGTCCTTTAATAGAATGTTGGTGGTGTCATGATGTAGCTTCCATTCTCAGCATGATTTTTATTTGCATCACCTTTATGGTGGTGACACTGGTTTATAGCACTGTGATGCTTCCAGAATATAGGTTCACACCCAGTGACTTTTAAAATCCTAATTCAGTCATATCAAACAAGGACATGATGATCTCAAGGTGATGAGAACTGGTTTTGGGAGAGATGAAAATGTTTAGCGCTCTCTAGCCCCCCTGAGTTACCACACACATACACACAGATATCTAACAGAATCACAGGGCTTAAATATCACAGTGGGGCAAGCGGGAAGAAAGTCTCCACAGGTGTTTTAGAGCTCAACCATGAGAAAAGACTGAGAAGCATTGCTTTAAGCTGATGTAGAAATGAACTTGTCTCTGGGCTTTTTGGTGGCTGGTATTTAATGAGTTAGGATTCCCTGGGGCATGTGATCATGTTCCCCAAGAGTGAAGACATGCTGTTTCCGCTTCAGGCTACTTTCATAACAGTGGCATCTTCTTTTCTGTATCTGCTATCCTCTGAAATACCCACAGATGTGGATAGAAGCTTATCAATGGGAGATAAAATGTGAGTAGCATGTATGTTTATTGCAGCACTATTGACAATCGCCAGGACATGGAAACAACCCAAACGCCCCCAAGCAGACAAATGGATCAGAAAGTTGTGGTCTATGTACACAATGGAATATTATTGTACAATCAAAAAGCCACACTTGATGCATGTGTGATAGCATGGATGGACTAAAAGGAATCCCGGTAGCAGGAATAAGCCAGAAAGAAAAAGAAAAGAGAGATACTGGATGATCTCACCTGTATGCAAGGTACAGAGAAAACAAACAAAAGGACAGGAAACTTAAAACTGTCAGCAGAACTGACGCATAGAGCAAGGGAGGGGTAGTGGAGGAAATGGGGGGAGGATGGGCACAAGAGATTAAGATGATGGCTCACCGGGGATAAGGTGGTGGGAGAACCTCTCTTTATGTCAACAATGACATAGAAGTATACATATGCAATCACATAAATAAACTAGAATTTATATGAAAATAAAGCAATGAATAAACTTAAAAAATAAATTAAATAAAATGTGAGTCGCAATAATAGTTCTATAGTCAAGGAACATGTCGCCTCCTTACCCTCCACATGGGCCAGCCAGTAGTCATCAGGCGGTGCTTTCTGAAGAGGTGACCGGACCAGACTTGTTGTTCAGGAGTTTTTGACCAAGTGAGTTGGAAATGGAAGACTCACACGGGCTGGTTGCTCATTCCCTGACTTCCAGAGAAAACCTTTCTGATGAAAAGCAGGTAAAAGAAGCCAAAGGTGTCTTTCTTATCTCTTGGTGTCTTCAAGGTGTGACCCTGCTCCCCTGAACTCGAACTCTGCACGGTGACGAACTCTACGCCAATGTTGCCGCAGTAGCAGATGTTACCGTTGTAGAAGTGAAATAAAAATTAAAAATAAGATGAAGGGAACACAGGACACAGGCATTCAAACCCAGGTGTGCTGTGTGTTTCAATGTCAGTGTTTTCAGTTTTGGTTTATTTTTATGTTCCACTGATGGGCTGTCTCCACCTCCTGTTGTGTGGGATGCTCACTCATGGAGGACTCGACTTCAATTTTGTAACTCGTGTGCGTGTGTTTGGGGGGGGGGTTAGCCTCACAGGCAACCAGGCACCTCCTAAGACATTTGTAAGGATCCCAGGCAGTGCTGCAGGAAAGGCCTTTCACAGTGTCTCATGAAGAGTGAGTCCCACAGGACCCCTAGCTACTGCCAGCTCCGATGTCTTATTATTGTACATGATCCTCTGTTCTACTTGGAGCCTCCAAGCTCCTTTCCCTATGCCCTTTGGACCCATGTGCAACTCAGTCTTGAAGTTGCTCTCAATGACACACTCCGCAGGGTTGTGGGACATGAGATAACAAGATAAGAAGTTACCCTGTTAGGTCGCTTTGTGACTCTGGGAGATTTGACTGGGAGTCACCGGATGGGAAAACTACCTCAAAAGAGATGTGCCCAGCAAACACACTTCTTTGGCAGTTGGTTCTCTTCACCTTCTACCTATCAACTGAACTGCAGGCAAATTTTATTCCTGTTGGTGCAATGGTTACCTAGGGCCGTCAGGCAGCAGCCATCGCACCATCCTCTCAGGGCAAAGTGCAGAAGGACAGAACGTGGAACCCTCTACCACAGCATGGCCAGATGATTGCCTGGCCCGAGACAAGCTTCCTTGGGCCTCCTGGGGTGTGGAGGAAGTGCTTCTGTGAAGCGCTGTTTCCTGTTGCTTGGAGCAGAGAGCTAGCCTCTCCAGGGGCTACACTCCTTACCCCTCCACCTGGATGGAATTGTTGGTCTAACTCTGAATGCTTATGAAAAATGAGTGGAAAATGAGAAATTTAGGCACATGTGCACATGACTGATAAGAGGTGTATTCCTGGAATGTTGCAAGAGTGAGCTAAGTTCCAGCTGTCAAGATCAGAGACTTGAGATTTGCAGTGAGGAATCTGCTCCCCACTTGTTAAGATAAGAGGCTGCCTGTCGGGGAGGCCAGGGGTGTGGGAACACTGTTGCCTCTCTGTCTCGATGTTGTTCTTTCCCTCCTTCTCTGCAGAGGTGGCATCAAGCAGCTGATGGCTTTCCCACGGTGTTGATCAAGAGGGGACTTTCTTGTCTCTGGCCGCTGGACTGACAACTGTAAGGACTGTGCTAAGGAGGTGCTGTGTGTGTGGGCAGAGGGACAGTCCCCCACCAGGGGCTGGACAGTGGGCTTTCAGTTGAAACCACTGGGGAAAGACCCTCATTCACTTCCGCTGAGTCTTCCAATAGGTCTCCAGAGCAATGGGGACTCTTGGCAAATAACTCTTGGTTATTTGCACTCTTACTGTGCCCTTCCACATCCTTTGGGGAGAAGTGACAACTCTGGTTGAAAATCGAGACCATCTATTTCTTTAACATATGGCTGGAACCACTGGCCAAGGCCCTTGGGGCACCCCACTTTTACTGCCATTGCAGCAAGCACCCCTTTTAGGAGTCCTGTGCAGGAAAGGAGAATGAGACGGGAGAGAGTGATGGCAATCTTTGAGAAACCAGCTCGCAGACCGGGACTTGGGAGCAAGACCAAGTTCACGTTAATGTGGGCTTGAGGATCCTTTCATACTTCGTCAAAGAATGATGACAATGAGGCAATTAGGAAGAAAGAACCCAGGATCCCGTGATGTGTGACATGCAGGCAGGAGGACGGAGGACTCATTACCTAACAAGAAAAACACTTGTGGGGGTAAACACCTTTATCTTCCCCGGACATGTCTCCAGTGGGACATTCCTAGGAGGGTAGGGGGCTGTCATCATGGATTAGAGACTTGTGGGAACCATCTATGGTGTGCTGGAGAGGATGAGAAAGGTCAAAGCGTTCCTTTATCTAAGGCGTTTCTCTTAATCGATGTCCACCCCCCACCTGCCCCCAGGTCCAAGTCCATTCCGACGCTTTGCACAAAGGTCGGGGCACATCCCCAGTGTCCTGAGGTGGGCAGGGAAGCCATGTGGGCAGGCAGATGGCGGGTTGGAGGCTTCGGATCCACTTGTAGATGGCTTCTTGCAACAGGAGGTCTCTGGCATCGGGGATGTGGTTTAGAGACAGAGTGGGATCCTCCTTTCTTGTTCCCCAGGCTGTTTCCAGAATCCCTCGATGGCCACTGTACCGGGCCAATACAGAGAGTATTTTGGATCCCGTTTGACTATTGGCTCATCAGTTAGTTTAGGAGCCAAGGGCATCAGTGTCAGAGACCCTGGGCTCAACCGATAGCCTCTCACTGTATTTCCACATCACCTCATCTCCCTGGGCCAGTTTTCCAGTTGGGAAGTGGCTCCAACTGACCAACAGATGCAGCCACTGGAAGGACGGATGGAGAGTCCATTTGTCAGAAGTTGCCTGTTCAGGTCCATGGCCGTTTATAGCGACCACGTGAGCTGAGGGAACTTCTGAAGAAACAGGGACCATTTGCCCTTTCAGAAAAAGCAAACGTGTGTCCTTCATGGAGGATGGAGGGAGCTAGAGGGAATCACGTGAGCAGAAATAAGCCAGAAAGAGAAAGAGAAATATGGGGTGGGCTCACTTAGAGGAGGGAGAGAGGGCAAACTAACAAATGGCTAAGAAAAGTCTAAAGAAAACTCTCCACAGAATTGAAGCCCAGAGCATGAGAGGGGGAGGGGGGCAGCGGGAGTGGGTGGGCCACAAAAGACCAAGACCATGGTTCAGGGGTCATAAGGTGGTGGGAGAAGCCTGTGGACAACAGTGTAAAATAAGGTAAATAATTTAAAAGAGCAGCTGGCTGAAGAGGACAAAGACGACAGTCGGTGCAGGTTCTAACTGGCATCTCTCAGGAAAGGGAGTGGGTTGAGCTGCGTCTCATTTCCCCACGAGGTGGCCGCTGTCTCCCGAGGACGTCCTCTGTGTCACCACGTCACCAGCCCGGCCCTGGGGCCCTCAGAGCGCACCTCTACATCCAGGGCTGGTGGAGGCTGTGTCGCTTCACAGGCGAGAAAACTAGGGGAGCTGAGTCGCCAGGGGAGGGGCGGCGGGGGGGCTGGCCCTGTGGGACCCCAGAAAGAGTCAAACCACCTGTCCTCTGCGGGAGCCAGGGGGCATTTGGTCCAATCCCTGCTCGCATGTGATCCTGCTTGTCTGGCTGTGGAGAGCCGAGAGCCAGCAGGGCAACAGCCTTCCTCGCACCCAAGCCTGACCCCGATCCTTGTCCCCCACAGCGTGGTCAGTGGCACTTTCCTGCCGGGTTCTGGCTCTGCAGGCCCTGAGGTCAGTTGGAGGACAGTGAGACAGGCCATCTGGGCATGGCCCTCCCCCCCTCCCTCCCACCCCACCGTCACCCCGGCTGGCCGGCATCTCAGTTGGCGCCTAAGTGCTGAGGAAACGCCGGTTACAGTTGACTGCTTGCCTGTCACTCCCCAGGGCTCCCCCTCTGCCCCGAGCAGCACCCATTCGGGGCAGAGCTCTGTGTGAGCCAGTTTCAAGGCAGCGGTCCAGCGCCACACGGTCCATCCACTCAGAATCTGACCCCTTGGCAGCTCTCCGGTTCTAGTTACTGTGACGTGTCTGCCTCGCTCTGGGCAAAGCCAGGTAGGTTCCTGTGGAAAGAGATCACCGTTGGCAGCGGCTGCACTTTCCACTAGCAGTTTCCTGATACCGGCTGCAGAGCCGAGTGGTGAGTTAGCAGTCACGGTGAAGGACTCGTGGCTGGCAGTGTGTGTGTGTGTGAGAGAGAGACAGACAGACAGACAGATGGACAGAGACAGAGAAAAACAGAGAGACAGAAAGAGAAACAGAGAGAGACATAGAAGAGAGAGAGACAGGGACATAGAGAGTGACAGAGACAGACAGAGAGACAGAGCGATAGAAGAGACAAAGAGGCAGAGAGAGATATACAGACAGAGAGAGATAGAGACATAGAGAGTGACAGAGAGACAGACAGAGACAGAGAGACATAGAAGAGACAGAGACATAAAAGAGACGGAGAGACACAGAGACATAGAGTGACAGAGAGACAGAGAGATAGATAGAAGAGAGACAGAGAGAGATAGAGACAGAAAGACAGAGAGAAGCAGAGAGACATAGAAGAGAACAAGAGAAGAGAGAGACACAGAGACAGAGACATAGACGGTGACAGAGAAACAGAGACAGAGAGATAGAAGAGACAGAGAGGCAGAGAGAGACAGAGCATGATAGAGGCAGAGAGATAGAGACTTAGTGACAGAGAGACAGACAGACAAAGAAACATAGAAGAGACAGACAGAGACATAGAAGAGACATAGAGACACAGAGGCATAGAGAGTGACAGAGAGACAGAGACACAGAAGAGACAGAGAGGCAGAGAGAGATAGAGTCATAGTGACAGAGAGACCAACACAGAGAGAGAGGGACACAGAGAGATGGAGAGAGACATAGAAGAGACAGAGAGTGACAGAGAGACATAGAGAGAGACAGAAAGACACAGAGAGAAACAGATGGAGAGAGACAGAGAAGAGACAGAGACATAGAAGAGACAGAGAGACATAGATAGTGACAGAGACACAGAGAAAGACAGAGACACAGAGAGAGACAGAGAGAGAAATGTGCTCTTAGCAGACTCTCTGCAGCAGCGTGGGTGCAGCTGACAGGGGTCATGCCAACTGCAATCAGTCAGGAGAAAGACACACCCAGCGGTGTCACTTAGGAGGAATGGAGAGAAACCTAACAAAGCGTCAGACAAAGACAAACCTTAAGACCATTCCCTGAAGCTGACCAGGGACCTGAGGGACCCGGAGGAGACAGGGGAGGAGGAAGGAGAGCTGGGGGGGAGGGGAGGGAGGGGGCTGGGGGACCACAGGTGCTGGGAGGGAGGGGGAAGAGGCGCGCACACCTGAGGGAGATGTC
>PVHY01021107.1:0-24484 GCA_004024945.1 Uropsilus gracilis
GGGCAAAAATAGTGAGACCTAGTCTCAAAAAAAAAAAAAAAGAGTACTGATAAATATGACTTCACAGAGGGACTTTTTGTTGGTGTCATTTCTACATTTTCCTCTTCTCCTGCATCCTTTTTAATTGATGTTTTTAAAAAATCGATTTCATTATCATCTCTCCTAACCTTAGATTGGAAAATGTGTATTTTTTTCTAAAGTGACTTCCCTAAAAATACGTATCAAAATACAATGTTCATTAAAACCTCAAGCACACGAATTCCACTTATTTTCCATTCCGACTTATATGTTATTGTTGTTGTCTATTTTAATTTTGTATTTTAAAAAATTCCTCAGCACATTTTAATGTTTTATAACATTAGTATTCATTTACATCTACCCACGTATTTACCACTTTACTCTTCACCCCACTGTACATCTGACATTCTATGGAACATGATGTTCATTTTCCTAAAACTCATTCTTAACTTTTTTCTTTTGCTCAAGTCTGCTGATCTTAAATTCTCTCCATTTTTGCTTACCTACAATGTCTTTACTCCACTCTATTCTTTACTTTGATTTCCCATGTTGATAAAATTTTAGGCTTACCAGAAAGTTTTAAGACTCGTACAAAGAATTTATCTCCCCAATGGAACAGTTACACCTTGGTTTCATTCTGGAGGGGTAATTTATTCTGTCTGTTTGGAGCTGTGTGTATTTTGTTACAGAGACATTGCTATAAAAAGTGGGACCATAGGCCGGGCATGGTGGCACGTGCCTTTAATCGCAACCTATGAAGCATGAGGTAGAGGCTAGGAATAGCTTGAGTCCGTGAGTTCGAGACCCACCCAGGGCAACAAACATAGTGAGACCTAGTCTCAAAAATAGCTGGGTGTGGTGGCACATGCCACCTGGGAGGCTGAGACTGGGGATTGTTTGAGTACGTGGTACCCGGGCAATGTGAGCCTGCGGTTCCCAGGGCAACAAAGCGAGACCTAGTCTCAAGAAAAAAAGAGAGGGGCATGTTTCCTGTTCCACTTCATAACAAGTGATACTAGGCAGGCCAGCGAAGCACTGTCACACAAAGGGAAGGTGGGCTCAGCGAAGATAAAGAAGGCTTTTGCTCCTGCAGTCTGGCATAATCCTGCCCTGCAGAGAAGGCGTGGCAGGAGACCTGAGGAGAGACACTCAAAGAGAGACCCTAGGGAGGCTGACCGTGGTGCCCATTATCTTGATTGGTGCTTTTATTTTGCTCCTTCCTTTGAGGCTTGCCTTCGCCCTTCTGCGCCCTTTCCAATATTCCCCACCTGAAGGTGCCTTAGACATGGAGCAGCCTTTAGGGTGTCAACTATCCTGCTTCAGGTCAACCCCGATGGCTGGGCATCTGCCCATGGGGGGGATGGATGATTTGGGGTGTTTTTATAAAACTGTTCTTTCTTCTCTTTTCTCTCTGTCTGCGCAATAATCTATTAAAGACTCATAGTGTCTTTAAGAGTCTGTCTGACTTTGTGATAGATGACGGGTCCCTTTAGGCCATGCAAGTCTGGGGGTCTCTGAGTAACCCTCATTCACATACCAATAATTTCGCCCTTTTAAATTAATATGTATCTTCCACAGAGTTCATGGACTCTCTGTAAATATCCTGTCACTCCGACTTTTCCTCACTAGTTTTTGTCCACTGGTCCATCCTGCCTGAGTTGCTTATTATTATTATGAACTCTCATATGGAGCTCCATAAGTCTGTGTTGATTGGCTGTATTTCTACTATTATTTATATCCATGTGGGTTCAGGGATTAGATCATTATTCTATAATGTAAATATTATTTATTTTGATGATCAAATAATGCCAGATTTTGCCAATAGGCACCTGTGTCCTTTGCTATAGGCCTTTTATTCTTTGAGAACTTAGTGTAAAAAAAAATGTGGTTAGAAATAAATAAAAACTTAAACAGTTAAACTTTAACAGTGTGGTTAAAAAACATACACATGTATAACATAACATTTGCTATTTTAATCTTTTAAGCATATAACTGACAGTAGTTACATTTTTAATGCCATCCACTGTCTATATCCAAGCCTTTCCATTCCCCCAAATAAAACCTCTATACCTACTTTCCCCATCCATGGGCCCTGTTAACCTTTCAGCTGCTTTGTACCCCTATGATTTGCCTATTCTAGATATTTCTTATAGGTAGGATCACATAGCATTTCTATGTAGGTGTCTGCCTTAGCTCATGTTTTGTTATATTTTAAAAGTTCATCCATTTGTAGCCTGTATAAAGAAAACTCTTCCTTTTCATGACTGAATAATACATATGTGCATATGTGTGTTGACATACATTGTTTGACGATATTTCTGGGAAGTGTTTTTGGGAAACACTTTACTGGAAAGCATTTCTGGAAAGTTACCTAAAGACTTGGGTAATTTTGTTGTGCAAACAGCATAGGTACTCACACCAACCTAAATGGTATAGCCTGGCATACACCTAGGGGATAGATTATAGCTTTTCAGGTTCACCATCTGATGTGTGGGTCATCTGTGACCAAACAATATTGGATCATATTCTTGGGGAGGGCATGGAATCAAAAGCCAGCCCCCTCCCCCCATCCTATTCTCAGTATATCATGAGACTTGGAAAGAAGATAAAAGAATTAGAAAGTGCTGGCGGCCTTGTATCTGTTGGTAGCCATTTAACCCACCCTGTAGTGGCATCCTGGTGTCAGGCAGCTGTGTGTATTTTTTAGAAGCCCATCTGAATGCTCTAGAGGGTGTTTTATATCATGAGTTACAGCAGCCGGGGAGACCTGATTGGTGCCCTTCCACGGAGAGGGCTCTGATAGGTTTTAAAGCCTTCTGTCTCATTTCTCTCTGCATTTGTTATTAGCTCGATAAATAATAAATAGAGGATTTACCCAGTCACTAATTTGCTTTTATATCAAGCCGAATTCATGTTTTAATAAATTAGGAAATGTTCATTTTTTTTTTTTTTGTAGTATTGAACATGGTCTATAATATGCCTGTAGTTTGAACACAGGATGATTTTCCGGATAGTATTTGTTTCTTTGTTCATACATACTTTCTTCAGCTATAATTTTGAAGGCAGCTATACACCAATGCTCACTCAGCTTTAATTTTGGCCAGGATGTCTGTGCATTTATAGCTTCTATGGTCCCCTTCTTGGGCAACCTCCTAGTAAACTGTTTGCTTTCTCTTCTTGTGAGTGCACTGAAAACATTAATACTTATTTTTTTCTCTGATCATAAGAGTCACCAGTGATACCTTTTAAGATTCTTAAATTTGCTTTTTCTTTAAAAGAAATGTTCTTTTTTGCAACTGTTGTGTTTTACGTGGGACTTTTTCAACAGCTACCTGCATATTCCGGAAATGTTGGGTTGAATTATATCAAATTGCTGCTATTTCACCATTTTTGCCTTCAAGAGCGATGCTCTTAAGCTGTTCAAACTGTATTAACAGCATTCCTCAACATTTTAATTAAACCTCTGGCTTTCAGTTGTCACAGATTCATTTAACAAGTGCTTGCATAGTTTGCTGAAACCTGAGCCCAGGTGCTACCTTTCCTCACAGGGTGACTGTCCTGACTTACACCTAACTTCCCAAACCAGAACACACAGATAACCCTTCACTGTCCTTGCAGCCTTCTGAAATTGCTAAAACTGCACAGACGTAGCAACGAGACTTGATTTCCAGAAAACAGTTACAGCAAATGTTGAAGGTGCTCTTGTTGATGGTCTCGTGGATATTTGCGGGATCCTGTCCACGTTGCTGAAGTTTCTTCCACCCTTGGCTGCATGAGGACCCCTGCCAGCTCCCTGCTTCCTGCTTCCTGCTTCTTTCTCATGCACACTCTTGAAAAATATGCTGTCCATTCATCCTGTTTCCCTTCTCCATCTCCTCCTCTTTTCAGGAGTGTCATAATACAGAGGCCATAAAAATGGCATCCACTTATGGAGGATTTGGTGCTAGACACTGTGCTTTCTATATGTATTTGCTCAGTTCATCTTTCCAGCAACCCAGTGGTTATATTAGGAGCCATTATTTAAACCCACTGAGAAGTGAGACAGAACTAGTTACATTATTTGCAGCACCCGCTGTAAAATGAAAATGTGAGGCCCTTTGTTTAAAATTATCAAGACTTTCAGGGGAAGGACAGCAGATCACAAAGCCAGGTGCACGGCTCTTCTGGGGGAAGAGGGTGTCCTGCCTTCACTTGGATGCAGCCAGCATGGTTGGTCCTGAGGGAAGGACTTCAAGGCGGTGCTGGAGGTGGTCTAGTCAGATTATGACGCCATGAAGGTGCCTGCGGCCAGGCCTGCAGACTCTCACAGCCGAATCACATAACCGCCCTGCTGCTCGTAGTAACTGGTTTCTTTTTGCCTGGCCTTGTGCTGTCCCAGTGACTCAGCAGTGATCTTACTAACACTGAAATCTGACCATGTAACTCCTTGGCACCATGGAGTCTGGCCGTGGAGTCTGGCCTCTGCCAGTTCCCAGACTCTCCTCCCCACATCTACCCTAAATACCTTGGTTGATCTGACCTACCCAGAGTTCTCAAATACACCATGCTCTTTCAGGCCTTCTCAACTTTTCATCTGTTGCTGTCTTCCCTTGAAGTTCCAACCTTAACTGTCTGGCAAGCTGATGTTTGTTCTTGAGCATCCAGTGTAAACATTCCTGTCCGGAGCACCTGTGCGTCGCTGTGGCATGCTCACACCCTCCTCCTCTGAATCTCTGTGCATCGTGTCTGGTCGGGGGCCTATTGCAGGGTGCAGCACCATCTGGTTTTCATGTCTGTCTCTCCACTGACGGAGCTCTTCATGGGCAGGAATAGTACATGTTACTTGGCGTTGTGGCCGTGCGCTTCCCCTGGCTTGACATCGGGTATATGTTAGATCGGTACAAATTGTGTTGACTGGCCTGAGCAGACCTGCAATGACAGCTTCACAGGAGCAGGACAAGAGTGGAGGGTGCTGACTTGGTGACAGACCCCAAATGTCACTGGATCACTTGCCTGGAAAGATGAGGTTAGATGGGTTCCCATTGTAATGGTGTGAGATCCGGGGCAAGGGGAAGCTCGGGTTCCCTGCCCCTCCTAAGGAAGGTGGAGCTGAGCAGGGAGGGGAAGCTGGAGAGGACAGGGAGGAGGAGGAAGTAGAGAGAGTTGCGGAAGGAAGAAGACAAGGAGGAGGCCTGTGGAAAAGAGAGACCTGCTTCTCAGCCTTGGACAGGCCACAGGGACTTGTGGGACCTGGAAGGAGACACTTGAAACAGACGTGGGTGAGAGACCCGTGGGGAGGTTGACAATGGCGGCCTTTATCTTGATTTTGCTCTTTTCCTTCCAGACTTGTCTGGCCCTTTCTGCCCCTTTCTTATGGGTCCCCACAAGTGGGTGCCTTAGACTTGGGGCAAGCATTCAGGCCTTTGTGGCCTTGCATTGGCCAACCCTGTTTGGCTGGGCATTTACCCACACAGATGGATAACTTTGGGTGCTTCATTTGGAAACTATTCTTGCTCTTCTCTCTATTGCACACTAATTGCATTAAAGTTCAAAACTGTATAAAATTGAAGGTCTTATGCACTAAGGGTATGCTTTGTCTTTATGAGGTGGATGGCAGTACCTATTTAGAGCAGGCAGGATTGGGGCTCCCGGGGTGCCCTGATTCTACCCATGAACACTGCAATATTTTGGGGGGGGGGGCCAGCGGGACCAAGGACTCTTGTGAAAGGGAAGTCCAGGCCTTTAGTCACTGGGAGCTCACACCAGATTGTGCACTTGAGCCTGTCAGCTACTGGGCTTGAGCCTGTCAGCTACTGGGCTGGCCCTTGGGAGACCACTGGAAATGCCTGTCTCTTGAGGTCAGTGTGGGGGAAGAGGACATATTCATTGCTCACATGGAAAAGGAAATTGTTTTCCTTTTCTTCCCCCCTTAGGTAATGAGCTAAGTACTTCAAAGAGAATTTCAACTTCGTGCAATGATTTCTATTAGAGCCTAAACAGAATCTATAAAAGCAGCAGATTTGCTAAATAAACCTAAGTAATTAGCAGCCTAACCAGTTAATACTTTCTGCTTCATCAGCATATGAGCTCAACTTCCCCTTCTGCCCAGGCTGCTGTCTGTGCAAGCTTTGGTCACTTTGAACATCGTTCTAAGCCTTAGAGTGTGGTGCCTGCCGCTGGAGAAAAGGCAGTATCTGTTCTCCTTAAGACTTCTATAGGTTGTTTGGTTTTTTTGTTGTTGTTGTTGTTGTTTTTACTTTGCAGTCAGTGTAATAAAGAGACATTCACATTTTAATAATTGCTTAAGTTCTGATATCTAGGTTTAAGTTTATGACTTTGTACTTTCAAAAGTACAAATAAAGCTATTCATCATAATTTGCAGTGCTACCAACATTAAATTGCAATTATTTTGGAACATAAGTTAAGCGGTTTAAAGTCAGCCTGTACTATAACTAGTAAACACCTTACTATCTCATCTATGTGAATGACTTCTCTGTATAAAGGTCTTGTCACAGTTAACAGCTTCAAAAGTCACTAGTGAGGTTTATCATAGTCCAAAGAGAAGGGGAACAGAAATATAACAAGGACTAAATAGTTTCAGATATCTTTTTAATTTTTAAATTAAAAAAAATTTAAATAATATTTATTTTAGAGAACTACACAGAGTTCCCTCTCAATCATTTTAGAATAAATTGCTTACCTGATGCCTTGTCACTCTACATCCTTGGTGTTTATTTCGTACAAACAGATAGATTCACTAAGATAAAGTCAAGATTATTAGGAAAATTGCTTTACTATATTACTATCATTTAATCCACAAACATGTCTCAAGCCAACATCTTGCTTTGCAACTAGGTGTCACGTCTGGACCAATTCCTTACGTTTTCTTGACTTTGATAGCCTTGATACTTTGGAAGAGAACTCTTCCTTTGTAGACTCTCCCTTTGCTTGGGTTTGTCTAATGCCATGTGATGATTAAATGCACTGTCTATATTGTTGGGGAAAAATACTACAAAAGTTGATGCTATGTTCTGTGTGTCGCCTATGGGTGTCACACAATTTCGATTTATTCTGTGACTGATATGTTCACTCTGATCACTTGATTAAGGTGGTGTTAGCTAGGCTTCTCTGCTGTAATTTGCTGTCTCCCTTTGTAATTAATTCACAGTTTGTGGGGAGGTACTTTGTAGCTATATAAATACTCTGTTCTTCATAAAACTTGCAATTTATTCATTCATTCACTTCTCTCGGACTCAAGGTTTCCTGTCTTATGTGATGGTGTCATCTCCATTATTGTCATTATTTACTTTGATGCCCAGACTCTCCCAAGTTTGACCAGTGGCAGCTTCTTCAAACTCTTTCCTGTGTCCTTTTAAATGTTCCCTCATTCATTGGGAACTTTCTTACTGTTTGGTCCAACAAGATATTCCAGGAAAGAATATCTTGTGTCTCAGTTCTGGGCTGTCATTTTTCCAACAATCCCTAATTTCTTTTTTTTATTATTATTATTTTTTTAAATCATTTTCAGCCCCAGGGTTCTCCCACCACCCTGTCACCCATGCACCATCATCTTAATCTTTTGTGCCCATCCCACCCCCGACTTCCCCCAATTTCTTCTAGATACTTACATCCAGACATTGGTGCACTCCTCCATACTGTGAAATAGTTGCGTCCAGGCACACTCAGTGAACGAGCTCAGGGATGTGCCCGTGTATTTGTCTACCGGTGGCTGTCCCTCCTACTTTCACTTGTGCTGAGGTCCACTCCTTGTGGGAGTCCCTGTCACAGCTGACTGCTCGTTCAGTCTCTCAGCCCCGCAGCATTTGGGGCCCCAGTCTCCTGCTTCTGACCATGTCATTCCTTGGGAGTCTGACCGCTGTCAGTCGTTTGACCCCTGCCCCCCCAATCTGTGTTTGACGAGGACTGGTGATTTTTGACCTGGCTTTTGCTGATGACATCATCCATGGGTTTTTGTTGTCCCTTTCATCTCTTTTGTGAAGGGATTTGGGGAAATTGCAAAACCAGAAATAGAAGTTAGCACTTCCATTTACCTCTCTCTTCCTTCCTCTGCTCCATTCTCAAAGCTTGGCCTCTGTCCATCTCTGTGTGCCTTTTGATTAACAGAAAGTTGCTAGGGATCCATTCCATGTAGAAATGGCCATCTCATTCTCGAGGGATAGATTCTTATCTTTCATTCATGCTGGCAAAGTCAGATGAGGGAGCAGTGAGCTCTCAGCTTTCTTATGAGGAAGAGGGAGAAACAAATAAGATGTTCAGAATGTGATAAAAACCGTACACTATTTTTATGTTTTATTTGATCAACTTGTAGTGTTTTACTACTAAACAGTCTTATTCAGTGCCTCGTGCCCATATTTTAAAATATAAGAAATATCTTGTTCTTATATATTTTCGTTCCTTTTCCCCCTTTATACATCAAGTCCTATTTCAGTTGTGCTTTATTAACTGTGATACTTTAGTAACATCATCACCTAGGATTTTCTGATACATTTTTTCCCTGCAGAATAGTGGAACTTTATTGTATAATAATACTGACTTTATTATTTATTTATTATTAGTTTGTTCTTTTCACAGAAATGAATAAGAATACATATTTCACCTCACCCTTGCCAACACTTCCTTCTTTTGATCTATCAGTCTACCTTCTTCAAGAGATTGGATATAAACTTTACAGTAGAACCAAGCACACAAAAGTTATTAGTACTCCTGAGCTAAAACTGTCCATTTTTGATAGTCTAAAGTATTTAAATTTTTCTTATACATGTGTTATAGTGGCTGGGTTCATCTACTGTGACCATTTCTAATTATTTCTTGAGTAACAACTATATTCTAAACACTTTGTTCATTGTGGTATGTTTTCTTATTTAATCTGTACACTGCTTCCATGCCATTCTTACTAATACCATCTTTCTTTTTTTTTAATTGCTTCACATGTATTTTTTTTTCCTAAGCTAAGCTTTTTGCTCTCCATGGAGGTAATTCTCAGTATCAACTATCATCTGAAACTTCTTGAGTTTCACAAAGTCAAGCCTCTTCTTGGATCTAAACAATAGCTCCTGTCTCACTGTTGCAATCATTTTCCCTCAACAACTAAAGAAAGAATACCGTGGAGGATGTAGGTGCTCCGTTCCTGTCTACCACACTGTGTTCTGCTTCCTGGTGAACACTTTGATTACTGAAGAGTGCCAACTCCAGCTGCACAAGGATTGTTCTCACTGGAGAGGCCTGCATGCCTCAGCCATGCTCCTGGAGTGCCTGGGTTCTCCTTAGAGTTCTGAAGTCTATGCAGAAAGGCCTATAGGACAAGACACAGGCTTCTCAGTGCGCCTTTGTCCTACAATTGGCTAGAGCAGTTTTGCTGATAGAAAACCTGGTCTTCTCCGGCCCGATGACTCCCCAGTCAGAGAGCACATGGCACCTCCAAGGTGGCTCCTAAAGGACCAGGCTTCCTGGCAGGAAATTTACCCCAAGTTTCAAGGAGGTCAGCAAAGGCAGGTGACCTGAGTGGCAAGGACTGGGGGGGAGGGGCAGAGAGGCAGTGCTGCTCTCAGGCACTGGGGGTGCGGGGTTTTGGGGTGGGGGGTGGCCCCAGAGGGAACCAGACATTTCTGAGAGGCACTCAACAGCAGCCACACCCATCCAGCCATCCTGCTACAGCAGTCCAGTCCGTTAACAGATTCAGACTGAAATGCAGACAGATATCCCAAATCGCCAAAAATACTGTTGACCTAAAATTTCCAGAAGCCATTAAAAATGCAAATGTGTCTGTTTGGATCTTAAAAGTTACTCAGGATTGTGTTGCAGCAACCACAGGTGACTCCACCCACCTACCCCTCACCCCCATAATGAGGAAAGGAGTGAATTTCTGATCTACATTTATTCTGGACTTGAGCTCAGAACCTGCTCTAGGGTTAGTATTGGTCATAAATTTATATTTTGGATGGGATTGTTGTCAGATTTTATTTCAAAAACCCTGGTTTGCTTATCTGCTGCTATTTTTTGCTGTGGTAGTAGTGTTGTCTCAGAATTGTTAGAATCTCATATAAAGTATAGCCTATCATCCTTGTATTATTACTATAAGTTATTATTTATTCTCATAAAGTATGAGCTTGAGTTCCAAAATATTTTTTCATGTTCATCGTATGCTATATAACTCACTCAATTTTGATGCATTCCAATTATGTGAAGGGAAATCAAAAGTAAAATAAATGAGACTAAATGGAGTATGAGAACTAGAAGGAGAAAAGAGCATTTAGTCATACATGTTAGATCAAGTACAGTTTATACCAGGAGTAAAAAGTCGGTTTACCATTTGGAAACCAGTCAGTGTACTTTATCATATTGACAGGCTAATGGAGAAAAACCATCTTCTCATCTCAGTAGATACCAAAAAGCATTTGATAAATTTCTTAGCCAATTCAAGATAAAACTCAACAAACTAGAATTCAAAAGTAACTAAAAATCTCATAAAGGGAAGCAAGCATTATATTGTGTTAAAATATTCAAGAAGTTTCTCCTAAGAGTGAAAATAATAGTTTTGTTCTCATTACTATTCATCAACAAGCTGGAGGTCCTTGGTTAAAGTAAAAGAACTAAGGCATATGAATATCAGAAGAAGCAGCAAAATTTTTCATGTAAAATTTTTCAAGCCAAACTGTTCACATAGAAAATTCTAAAGAATCTCTCAAAAAAATGTTAGCACCAATTAGTGAATATAAGGAGATTGTAACCTCCAGGTTAGCATAATAAATCAGTTGTATTTCTGTGAATATTTCTAGCAGAGCAGTGGAGAAAAAGCCTGACTCAACAGAAGAGAGGATGGGATGTTCTGATGCTGGTAAAGATGGAGTGAGAACTTTCCACCTTGCTTTCCCACCGAATACAATGAGAAACCTTGGGAAGACTACATGCAACAGTGAGTTGAGGTCTCTGAAAAGTAAAATGGTGTCAGGCAGATTAGAGGAGCGAGGTTTTTTCCTATTGTATCTCCTGATCTGGACCCAAATTCAACCTGATTCCTCAAACTGCACACTGGACACCTGTTGTGCAGCCATCCCAGACCAGGCCATTCATTGTTGATGCAGGCAAACAAAAAAGAGAATCTTGGATCCTTAGTTATATCTGACAAGCCCTTGATGGTCAAATGGGACTGAATGTACAGGTAGACTAGTAGGCAGGCAGGCAGGCAGGCAGGCAGCCTCCTGTCTCCCTCATCCTGTATGTGCTCATGGTCACATAAGTGATACATTGTTGTGCAGGAGAGGGACTTACAAGGTTATGGGCATCTGTTTGCTTCATGTCTCAAAGGTGAAAAAGAACTGGAGTTACTCCATGTTAGAGAGGGAGGGAGGGAGGAGAGGTGGGAGGGAAGGAGAGATTAAGGGGAGAAGAGAGAGAGAGAAAGATCTTTTGAGTTAAGTCCTCCTTTACCTGAGCCTCCTGCCAAGAGGTTTGAGGGGCAGTTTCCTTAGGCTCCTAAAGGCTCTGTGGTTTTATTGAGAGGATCTGTGAGGTTGACTTAATGTCCTGAGAGGACTTGTGACTGATTACTCTTTTAATCTTTCTGAAATTAGCTAAAAGGTTGTGTGTCACACCCTCTGCCTCTTCTACCCAACTTATTTCCCAGCAGTGCTCTCCAAGTCATTTGTTATTTGGAAAAGCTGAGGAAATTTTAAACCATCAATACTGGTCCCTATTTGTTTAACAACTTTTTTTTTTGAGACTAGGTCTCACTATGTTGCCTGGGGTAGTTTCCAACCCATGGACTCAAGCAATTCCTAGCCTCTGCCTCCCAAGCCTGGGATTAAAGGCACGTACCACCATGCCCAGTGCTGTTTAACAACTCTTTATCTCTCTCTTCTCACATTTTACAATAAGCAGCAAGAACAAACCCTTTTATCACTCTGCTTGGAAATTCCCTTAGCTAGATGGCCAAGTTCATTCTTATAAGTTAATTTCAGGAGACACTTTCTTAATTAATTGTTATTCTTTTAATGGTGGTAACAGTAGGATTCTCTTCATCAGCGGCCACCACTGTAGGGGCCCCACTATAACAGGATCATCTCCAGGGAAAGGGGAGATTCCAGGTTCCCTGGCCCACCCTACCTACAAAGGTGGAGCTGGATGGGGCGGTAAAGCTAGAAATGACTGAGAGAAGGACTGAGAGAAGAGGACCTGGCTGAAGGGAAGCAGGGAGACATGGAGAAGGAGGAATATGAAGGGGAGAGTGGAGCAGAGAGATGTGAAGAACCTGCATTTGCTTCTTGGCCTTGGGCTAAACAGGGACTTGGGGGACATGGAATGAGAAGCTTGAAACAGACATGGGTGAGAGACCTGTGGGCAGGCTGACAATGGCAGCCTTTATTTTTTGACTTAAATTTTGATATTTCTGTTTTCCTTCCAGACGTGCCTGGCCCCTCTATGGGCCCCACCAAAAGATACATTGGACTTGGGGGCAAGCATTTGGACCTCTGTGACCTTGCTTTGGGCCAACCTTGTTTGGCTGGGCATTTATTCTTGAGGAGATGTTATCGGGTAGGGAGAGAGAGACTTTTTTAACTTTAAACTCAAATCATCTGCCTGCTTCTTTCAGGCAGATTCAAATCCTAAACCTAGTGCAAATCCTAAACCTAAATGCCTTTCACAGACCAGTCTCCTTTGTTCTGCATATTCTAGCTGCCTGCTTGCTTCTCAGCTTCCTGCTCCAGAGACTGCAGGGGGGGAAAAAAAAGCTCAGAAACTGTAGTTTACAACTTACTAGCTTGCCTCAATTTAGCCACTTTAACCTGCCTAAAAACATCCAGTATTGCAGGTTCTTCCCACATCCCCATCTTTCTATTATATTTTCCAAGTCAACTAATTTATTGCTAAACAAAGTGAATTCTCATTTACTACAGAAACATATAAGAAAAACTCGGATTACTCCAGCATTTTCCAAGACCTTCCTCCTTCCTCAACATTGTCCAGAGCCCTGCTCCAAGATTGTTCAAAACCCTCAGTTCTTTAGTCCTGTTAACCTCATCACTTGTCCAATCCTTCAGAGTTCATTTACACATGCTCGAAGAGTAGACATCTTTCTTTGGCATGCTCCAGCTCTTCCCAAGCAGCCAGTCAATGGTGTGATGAGTCTTCTCCTTACTGTTCTCTAGCAGGTTGTAAAAAGATACTCCATACTACAGGAACCAGCAGAGTTCATTTTCTTTTCAGGCCTGGCTCACACAGCCTCTCCAGAAACACCCAAGTCAAACTCAGCAAGACAAACTCCAACACAGAATTCAAATCTCCAACCCCTTTGGCTTTCAGCACACTCAACTTGGCCTCCATCTTTCCTCCCCAAATGACTGAATCTCGTTCTTTTGTCTTCAAGCCTGTTTATACCTTTTTTCCCAAGTTTACCCACCAAGGACTCCTGGGGCGGGGGGGGGGTGGGGGGGGGTCCTGTCAGGCAGGTATGCATATCAAAGTACTACCCAGCTCTCTGTGAAATTTGCAAGTCTATAGTAACAGGACTTGGGAAACACTTGTTTCCCAAGAATTCAGAAGCAGATTAGCTGAGTCTCACAGGTCTGTGGTCATGGGGTGGGCAGGCCTATGTTTATCAAATGTGTGTAACAACTGTTAATGGGGGGAGGGGATAGATAGCCCTGGTATCAGAGATGGGTAACTTTGGGTGTTTTGTGTAAAACTATTTTATCTATTCTTTCTCTTCTCTTTATTGAACACTAATTATATTAGAGTTCTTTTCTGTGGAAGGTTTCATGCACTAAGAATATGTCTTTTCTTTTTGTGGTAGATGGCAGAACTCATTTAGAGCAGGTAGGCTCGATCACCCCACACCCTACCCTGTGACACCACCACCAAATCACCCATAATCCACCACCATAACCCATTGTATTTCCTTCCCTTTTTGTTCCTATCCTTGCCCTATCTACCCACCTTGGATGCTTCAGTTTTGTAGTCAGTTTTCAAGGGTTAGCTTTTAAGGCTTTCTCGGATTTTCATTTTGGTTTTACTATATTCCACTTTCTAATGACACCATACTTAACTTTCTCCTTCTGAAGTATTTTACCTAGCATTATCTCTTCTGACTTGTAGGTGACAATCAAACTAAACTTTCTGCCATTACAAAGCCATGACTTCATTTTTTAAATCACATGTTCCTCATTTCCTCTTGAGCTGTCACTGCAGGCCAAGTGTCTGCTAACAGTCTGTTGAATTTAGACATTCTCTATGATGTGCATCAAAAAAATCCCTTCAGCCTTTCCACAGTCACTCCTCCATCTTTAGATGTTTGCTACAGCAGCACCCTACTTCAGGGAACGGATCTTTATAAGCTGTCTGCAGGTTTGGGTCATCTATATCACACATTCCAAAAAAAAAGTTTCATCCTTGCCTGACTCCTTGCAGAAACTTCCAATCCCTTGAAATAGCTGCCTCTCAAAGCATCTTTGTTTACCTGGAAATGCCTTGGACCATGCAGATGGTAATGCTAATGCTGTGACTGGAGACTGCGCAGTCTGTGCTTGACCCCTTAGCACTGGAGATGGAGGTTAGCTGTGTGGGCTGCCAGCCATATCTACATAATCGACCTCCACTAAAAACTCTGCATATGAAGACTTGTGTGAACACCTTGGCTGGCTGTACTCTGTGCAAGTTATCACACACCATTGCTGGGGGAATGAGGTGCTGTCCAAGAGTCCACTGAGAGGACAACTGGAAATCCATGCCTGGTCTCTCCACTCTGCTCTAGGCATCTTTCTCTGCTAATGATCTGTATCCTTATCAGCAGTAGCTTTAGCCATGACTATAATGATTTCCTGGGTGATAGGAGTCTTTTTGGCAACTCACTGAATCTTAGGGTTGTTGTGGGACCCCTGAACTGCATTACAAATTATCACAAGAAAATACACTTGTTTCCCAGGAATTCAGAAGCAGATTAGCTGAGTTTCACAGGGCTGTGGTCGTGGGGTTGGCAGGCCTATGTTCACATCTAGAGGTTGGACTGCTCCCAGATTCTTTCAGATTGTTGGCAGAATTCATTTCCTTGTGACGGAGGATCAGAGGGTCCTAGCACCTTGCTGTTTGTTGCCTGGAGCCACACACAAGCCAACATGCATCAAAGGCATGTTGGGGTCCCATCAAAACTGGCATCTTCACAACCCACTAGTGATAGAGTCTCTAAGGTGAGCTTGATAAGATGGAGTCTCCTATAAGGTAATCATGTCAGTGACATCCCATTGTCTTAGCATATTCTAGTGATTGGAAGTCACAGATCTGTCTATCCCACTGGGAGGGCGGGATTGTGCAGGAGTGTGATAGCACATGGTGGTGTCACTGGGAGAGTCCACTTAGGTTGTGTCCAACACAAGTCTTAGGAGGAGTTTCATTGTAAAGGGAATGAAAAATGGGGCATCAACTAGAAGGCAAAAGAAGGGCAAGAATTGTTTGGACATGGGAAAAAGGTGTGCAGTTCAGAATGCATCAGAAGAGAGAGCATGACTAAAGAAATGATGCTTTGTGGGTCATTATAATCTTTTTAATATCAGCAAACTATAACAAGCATTTTTTGTCTAGAATATCAGAAAATACATAAATGAATCCCTCTTTCCCCAAATTAGATTAGGTAAGATACTTTCTAGGGAAGTTTGGAGAAAAGATGATCATTTGAGGTATGGGAGAAAAATCTTAAAGTTCATATTTCTATTCCTTTTAATATTACCTTTTAACAAATTTACTTGTGTTTTATAATGTACATAATAGAGCAATAAAATATTATGAATAATTTATAAAAGAAAATATACATATATTTGGAAAGCATGTCAACACTCTTTTTTTTTCCCCCGCAAAGTGCCTTTCCAGTTTTAAAAGTTTTTGTCTGGGGAAATGTCTAATTCTATTTAGTTTCTTCACGGAGTGTCTCACAAAAATGACCACTTAGAACTAGTTTTCTGCTCAGGATCTCACACTTATGAAAAAATTCTGGGTCAAGATAGATCACCTGTGACTTTCAGATTCTAGATGGTTTTTAACTTTTCCCTTTTTAACTTAAGGTTGAAAATTCATTCTTGCAAAAACAGTTTTGCAAAACATGGTAGTGTTTATAGTTCAGGACTCACCAGTATCCCTAAACCCAGTAATCCTATTTTAGAAGTAATGTAATAAATGACTTCGGTTAATTTTCTTGAGTTTGTGAAATCCTGGTAGTTGCCCCATTTTCGTGCTTATCAGGACACTTCCCTGCTTTAGAGTTGAATCTACTTAGAAATAATTCAGGTGCAATCAACTGAAATCATCTAAATGAGGACCTGTCTTTTGAAATGTTTGTCCTCAGTGAAAGGCTTCCAGGAAGACTCACACCATTTTCTTTGTCACGTAAGACAGACTGCAGGTCCCAGAACACCCCACAGTGGATATTGCCAATGAGGTGCACATGGAGATGCCGTATTGATTGTGTGGCAATGTATTTATCTGGGATGGAGATACACATTTTCAGTCTCCTAAAATACCTATTTCTCAATCTTCAGCTTAGAGTAGTTTTGCCTACCGCAAGCCCCCCTAGTGCAGCGCCCCCTGCTGGTGAATGGCAGCTGAGCATTTGCTTCATTTCCGTGATGGAGAGTGGGTCCCTGTGTTGACATGGCGCCCAGGGTGATGCTGAGATGCCGGGTCATTTCAGATCAGGTCATTAAAGGAACAGAAGGTCGAATCAATATAAAATGAGTGGCTCACAGTTCTCTATTTTTTTTAGACATATGATGATTTGCTACAGTTCAAGTTGGCTGTTAAAATGCGAAACCTTCACAAAAATACTTGCTTTTCCACCTCTGTCTTAGCTCACAAGTCATTTTGCCCAAATTCTCAGGAGCTGTAGTCTTGTTCCATTGAGAACCTAATTTGGCAGAGATGATGTTCAACATGAAATATTTTACAAGTGTTCATTTTGTCAAACAATTAGAGAAGCCCTTGACACAAAACTGCTTTCTTTTTAGTTTCAGGGGTCTGAATTAGCATTCACTTGTGCAGGTTTCTAAATGGTGGTGATCACGTCAAAGAAAATTAATTAAAACTAAGGACCATGTTAGTGTTTTGATTATTATTTTAACTTTGGCCTCGGGTGAAGGTGATTGTTTTATAATGAATGACTATAAAATTATTAACCTGTCCCCATCGCAGGTGGGTCTGATGGCTTTGTGGCCGTGTGGGTAGGCATGTCCTCGCAGGGACACTGAGCGGCCTTTAAGAATGAACTGCATGTGTCCGTACTTTAGTATCTCAGGTTCATGAAAAGCTTGTCTGCACAGGTAATTCCAGTGAGATCAGAGGAAAACCAGAAGGTGCATCCTCAAGCCCAAATGAAGAAGGTCCATTGAGGTGGTGGTGGGTGACTGTTCAATGGATTCAAGCATTGGTCATTATGGCGGTCACTGTCCCTTTGGTGGGAGGTTTTGGTGGATAAAACACTGATTACAGTGGGTTTATAAGAGAATGGGATTTTTCTCTTCCTCATCCTTCCTTCTTTTCCCTACCTCTTTTTCTTTCCCTTTCTGAAGAAATCAATTTTTTTTCTTAATCATTGTTCATTTTTGGACAGTAATAGGTTTCTCCCCTCAGGTAGTCCCTGTAATTCTTCCACCACTATGGCACCTGTGATCCATCACCACAGTAGGGACAAGGGTATGCTCTTCTCTCCTATTTTGACCCCCCTCTATGTCCCTCCTCTGCTGTGTGCCTCGGATACTATGGTCAGCTTGCGAAGTTTTGTCTTTTCCTTTGTTGATTTCTCCATGTTCTGCATAAAAGTGAACCATCTGATATTTGTTTCTCCTTCTGACTTATTTTGCTTAGCATCATCCCTTCTACCTCCATCCATGTTGCTGCAAATAGCATGCGTTTGTCTTTTTGATCATTGAATAATATTCCATTATGTAAATAGATCATCACTTTTTGAGCCATTCATCTGTTTTGGGATACTTCGCTTATTTTCATATCTTGGCTATTGTAAAGATACGTGCTACAGTACACAGAGTGCAGGTGCCCTTTGGGTGGATCCCTAAAATGGAAATGCTTGATCATAAGGTAGATCCATTTTTAATGTTCTGAGGAAACTCCACCCAGCTTTCCATAGTAGTTGAACCAGTTTACATTCCCACCAGCAGTGTCAGAGGGTTCCTTTTTCACCACAGCCTCACCAGCATTTGTTATTTGCAGTTTTTTATAATATGGGGCATTCTCACCAGTATGAGATGGTATCTCACTGTGGTTTTGATTTGCATTTCCCTGATGATAAGTGATATTGAAGATGTTTTCACATACCTGTTAACCATTTGCATTTATTCTTTGGAAAAGTTTCTTTTTAGCTCTTCTGCCCATTTTTTGGCCTGGTTGTTTGTTTGGAAAACAGTGTCATTTCTCATGGGAATTACAAGCTCGTTGGGCCCTGTAGTTTCCTGGTTCGCATGTGTATGGGCCCTCAGCCTCCTGGGCTCAATAAAATGAGGTTTTAAATATTAATATGCATACACTATGGGTTTCAGAAGTAACCCTTCTTGGAGTGTTATCTGATCTTTTCTATTTTATTCTATCCATTCCATTTAATTTTTAAAATGCTGGTTAATAAATTGGTTTTGATAGCCCACTGGTAGATTCTGACTCACACTTGGAAAAATATGGCTGTCTGGCCTTTGTTCTCTCTGTCTCCCCACCTCCCTCCCTGCCCCTCCCTCCATGCCTTTCTCCTTTTTTTTTTAATAATTTTATCCTTTTGATTGATTGTACATATATTTTTTTATGTCATTGTCTACCCTGAGGTTATCCCATCACCTTATCACCCGTGAACCATCTTAATCTCTTGTGCTCATCCCCCCCCCGATTTTTCCCTTCTCCCCTTCTCTTGCTCTAGTCTTCAATTCTATTGGCAGTTTTAAATTCTTGTCCATTTGTTTGTTTGTTTTTCCTATATCCTTCATATAAGTGAGACTATCCAGTATTTCTCTTTTTCTTCCTGACTTATTTCCACTAACATGATTCCCTCTAGCTCCATCCATGTTGCTGTGAATGACATGTTTGTCTTTTTGACTGATGAATAATATTCCATTGTGTACATAGACCACAACTTTCTGACCCATTTGTCTGTTTGGGGGTATTTGGGTTGCTTTCCTATCCTGGCTCTTGCAAATATTGCTACAATAAACATCCAAGTACAGGTGTCCTTTTGAATTAGAGTGTTGTAAACTTTGGGTAGATTCCTGGAAGTGGGATTGCTGGACCAAATGATAGTTCCATTTTAAGTAGTTTGCGGGTCCTCCATACAGCTTTCCGTAGGGACTGGACCAGTTTGCATTCCCACTAGCAGTATAAAAGTGTTCCTTTCTCTTCATATCCATGCCAGCATTTGTTGTTGCCTATTTTTTTATACAGGCCATTCTTAGTGGTGTGAGGTAATATCTCATTGTGGTTTTGATTTGCATTTCCTTGATTATTAGTGATGTTGTGCATTTTTTATATGCCCACTGACCATATGGAAGACACTTTCAAGAAGTGCCTTTTTAGCTCTTCACCCCATTTTTTGACTGAGCTTTTTGCTTTGTTTTTGTTAAGATGTGTGAGCCCTTTGTGGATCTTTAGCAGACCCTTATCACTTGTATGGAGGGTAAAATTTTTTTCCCATTCCGTTGGATTTCTTTTTGTTTTGGTTAGTGTCTCTTTTGCTGTACAGAAGCCTTTCTCTATGCTACATGGTTTCTTTATTTTGTCACTGCTCAGATCTACCTGTATTTCTGAAGAGCCTTCCCCACTTCCCTGCACAGTCACATTCTGGAAAGAATTGACCATACACAGGTCCCATGACCTCTGCCTACCACCCACTCCTCATCCCTATGCCCCCCACCCCATGCCCACCCATCCCCCCATGCTCTCCCACTCCCCACCTTCACCCCCACCCTCTCTCCGCCCACCATGTCCTGGAACCGCTCTCACCTTGGCCTCCAACTACTCCCTCATCATGAATCCTGGTGATGGGTGCCAAGTCGCCCCCTGCTGATTCTTTTAGTCACCCACAAAGGTGCAGATAACTTCCCCAGCCGCTTCCCTCTCCAGATGCCTGAACACCAGACCTTTCTACCTGACACCCCAGTTCCTGGCCCTGCTTTGTAACCACATCCACACTGACTCGCTAACTTCCCACTTCTGCACCCCCCTGAGCCTATTCTCTTCTTCAAGTGACACCCCTGGGTTCTGAAGTTTCAGTTTATATTCCTCTCTGGAAACTGTGCGTCCTCCACATTTTCCTCTGTTAGGAGACAGAGTTGTGGGAGAAGCAGTCTTCCCCCTCATCTCCCTTTTATTATCTTTGCTCCTGTGGTAGCATCAAGCTTCTCTAACATGTCTCCTATTCTTTTATTATGTGCTTGGTGCCATTTCCCAAATCTCATTCTAATTTTCCCTGGAGGGCAGCCTTCATTACTGCTGTTGATGAGCACAGGGGAGGGGTGCAGGCGGCTTCCTTGTTTCTGTGCCACTTCTCTTAGAGTGAGTCCCGTTAGTGGGTGATCGTACAGCTGCTGAAGGCCACAGGCTGTTTCTTAACCGCATTACTCTTCTCGGGGGACTTCTGTGTTTATTCCTTGCTCCTTCTCTACTGTTTTCTTTCTGATCTGGGAAGGTCCCACACATTAGTGTCCTTGGAAGTCTAGATAATATTAGGTCACATGTGAAGTCATTTTATGATTTGAAGTACAGTAAGTCTATTGAAATAAGGTCACCCAAAAACCATAGAAGGTCTCTAGAAGGATTTGCTGGCTTGTGTGCATGAAATTAATCTGTTTCCCCTTGTTCAAAAATACACTCCGCTGGTCTGTTAATTTTTATAAATCTCAAAACGGAAAAGCCCTGGAGATCTCGGCAGGATACCTCATGGCAGGAGCTGAGTCCCCAGTGCTTACTGCCTCCCAAACATAGTGTCATTTCTGGAAGAGCTGACGCTCAGGCCTGTGTCTTCTCAGATAAAGTTTCTCCAGATTTTCATCTCCATGTCCTTCATATTTTTCCCCCTCCTCCAAATGCCTAAGCCACTTGGACAACCACATCCCAAATTCCCCTTTGGTCATTGTTTTGTGAGATAGGGGATTACCTTGTGATAGTATTTTTGGTAAGATGATCGTGGCTTTAAATGCACTTTAATTTTGTGGCTTTTTTATTCCAATAAAACATAATTTTAAATTGAAATTTTATTTAAAACTCCATCACATCAGTGGGTGGTGTACTTTTCAGTTAACATATACTTAACAAATAGCATGCAAATGACCTCTGAATAATTTTGTATTTATTGCTGTGAATGAATGAGAATCTGGTTATTGAAATTCCAGATCCTCTGGGAACCTCAGCTCCTTAATCATAGAATTTCTGCAGATTACAGTGAGCTCTTAAATTTTAGAAGCATGTAGAAAGTGGTTCTAGCTGGGTGCTGTGGCACGCGCCTATAATCCAAGCACTGGGAGGTAAGAGGACAGGGATCGCTTGAGTTGTAGGTTCGAGACTACCCCGGGCAACATAGTGAGACTTGGTCTCGAAAAAGCAGCCGGGCGCGGTGGCGGACGCCTGTACTTCCAGCTACCTGGGAGGCTGAGGCTGGGAATCACTTGAGTTCGCGGGATTGGGACTACCCTGGGCAACATAGAAGACCTAGTCTCAAAAAAAAAGAAAGAAAGAAAAGAAAGAGAGAGAGAGAGAGAGAGAGAGAGAGAGAAAGAAAGAAAGAAAGAAAGAAAGAAAGAAAGAAAGAAAGAAAGAAAGAAAGAAAGAAAGAAAGAAAGAAAGAAAGAAAGAAAGAAAGAAAGAAAGAAAGGTTCTATTTGAATCTCACACCAGTTTTTTCAGATTTTCTTCTTTCATACCTTTGAGAATGTGATGGACGTTAAGATTTAATAAATGTTTTGCAGTCAGGTACACCTGTGGTGTCAATCATTTATCTTATTATTATTATTTTTTTTTTTTGAAGGTTGTGGTTCCAGACCCAGGTCAGCCAACTTTTCCTGTTAAGAAATCAGACTATTTTAAGTTTGGGGACCACCTACCCCTCCTCCTCCAACTCCTGCTCTCTCCACCCCAATCCCACTCCGTTCTGCAGTGACAGCAGGAAGCAGCAGCGGACGAGTGTAAGACAATCGTTAAGAGCTACAGTCACAAAAACGGGCAAAAACTGATCTGAACTTACGCTGAAGTTTTTTCCAAGTGCCAGTGGTGCCTCTGCCAGCAGTTTGCCCCCAGAGGAGCCCACCAAACCTGGAGTGGGAATAACCACCGTGGCTGTGTTCCCACTTCTGTGCCTTTTCTGAAAGGGGTCTCCCCGCCATCGCTGAGCCCCTCCTTCGGGTCCCTCTCAGTGTCAGCGCCCCCTAGCTTCTCCCTTCCCTGACCTCTGTGGGCGCCCTGTTTGCATCTGACTTGCGGGTCACGTGGGGTTTAGGCTTGTGGGTTTCGGGCTCCTTTCTCGCCCCTGGGGCACAGGCGTGTTGACGGTGCAGATGGCCACAAGCAGCTGTCTGTCCCCGCCCAGTAAACGCTGGGTCCTCCAACCCCACCCCCCCACGCGCTCTCCTTTGCAGTGCAGGAGATGGCAGTAGAGCCAGGTACACATCCAGTTAGGTAGATCCGGACAAGAGACAGTTATGGCTTCATGGCTCTCATTTCCCAGGAAGCAGACCCAAACGGGGGTATCAGAAACCATAGGAAACACAGAGAGGGTGCAGGAAGCATCAGAGAGAGACGCCTGGATCAGAGGGTGGGTGTGCAGTCAGCCTTCAAGCAGAACAGGCAACACTGCTGGAAACAAGGCCTCCGCTTCCCTACCTGTGGGATCCTGAGGGATCCTGTGGGATCCTGACTTGCTTCGTTTTCTTTCCTGTCCAATAGAGTCCTATAGTCTCTCCCTTCAAAGGGTCTAGAGGCTCAGTGAAAACATTCAAACATGCGAAGGACAGAGCGCGTGTTGACTGCCCCGTGAGCCCACTGGAAGCTGACTCTTGGCATTTGCTATGCAGCAGGCTGGCAGCCCCGCCCCCCACTTCCCCACACCCTCCCCCCAGGGTGATGGAGGGCCTGAGCCAAGCTGAGCACCCCAGGTTGTAAAAGAAAACCTGCCATGTAGGTCAGGAATTTACCCCTTAATCATGCACTTTCCAAAAGACAACCTCCCTTCAGACTTTAAAGACTATCAGAATGTCGGTGAAGAAGTTTGTCGGTGAATACAGGCGACACTGACTGGGGGCGAGACCCCCTAAATCGGACACCAGAGCCACAAGGTAAAGCAGCAAAGTAGCGGAGATAGGATCGGAGAAGATGGAAACAGGAAAACATGGACAGATCACAAATGAACACAGACTGGCCGCCCAACACAAACTTAGGACTGAAAACCTACCAGCAAGGCTCCCCTGGTTCCAACACAGTCCCTCCCCGAAAGGACACTGCCACAGGAAAGAAAGAGCCTAATGGACTTAGCACAAGTAGTAAACAACAAAGAGTGGAGTTTGAGAGAATGGAAGGGGCACCAGAGGGAGGGGGAGGGGGAGGTGTCCCAAAAACCATTTACAGAGATTGTGACCTAAAGAACAAAATAGATAATATTAAAAAAAAAAAAAATAGATACTATTTTAAAAAAAAAGACTATCAGAATGAACTTGAACTACATTTCAGTTTAACTGCAGTTTATTGAGTGATTCTATGCACCTCTTCTCTGCCTAGTCGCTGACCTAGAGTCAGGAAGCTGCATGCTTTCATAATGCTCAGGTACAACAGTCAGCGCTGTGAAAGCATTACCCTGGTCCTAGCAGATATTAAAGGTAAAGGGATATTAAAAGCATACATTAAACGGCAGCGATTCCTTTAGGACCTGGCTGATTGAAAGATACTGGAAAGAATGGCGGCTGAGTCTGTCTTGGGAGAGGCTGGCTGTGTGTCTTCCTGTGTTTCACTGATGATGTGGAGAACTTGGGGAGCTTCTCCAGGACCTTGGTTCTCAGTGAGGCCAACCCCCTCCAACAGGAAGAATCACTGTTATCTGTGTTGCCAGGTCAGGAGTGCTGAACCTGGGGGTGTCAGTGGGGGGGGGCATCTGGAAGCAGTGAGTTCCCCACCTGCTGGGCAGCTCTGTTGCTCTGTAAAGGCGAATGAAGTAGTCTCTTAATTGGTTACATATATATGTATTCTTTTACATCTGTGTAGTACTTTATTGCGTGTGAAATGATTAAAAAACTGCTGTCAGCACACTGAGTAGAAGACAATGGGTCACATTGGAACTAAAGGTAGAACATCTGATGTGTTTTTTCTGGTTTCCCTTGACCCTGCCAGGACTCACTCCTTCCAGGCACCACTGTAGCACTGACCAGCTCTGTCCAGGGAAGAACCGTCAGCAGCTCCCCCAGCTCTTGATCGGACATTTATACCCACAAGACCCCAAACCGGCCACAGTTTATTC
>PVHY01021108.1:0-24469 GCA_004024945.1 Uropsilus gracilis
TTTCTTTTTTTTTTTTTTTTTTTTTTTTTTTTTTGAGACTAGGTCTCGCTATTTTTGCCCGTGGAACCTCTGGCTCTTGTTGCCCGGGGTACCACGGACTCAAGCAGTCCCCAGCCTCAGCTTCCCAGGTAGCTGGGATTACAGGTGCGCGCCACCACGCCCAGCTATTTTTTGGGACTAGGTCTCGCTGTGTTGCCCCGAGCGGGACTCAAACCGCGATCCCTAGCCCCGGCCGCTTCATAGGCTGAAGCTTACGGCACGAGCCACTGTGCCCAGCTTCAAATCCCTTCTTTCATCTGACCTCAGCACAGCTCATTTAGCTGCCATCCTTTTTCTAGAAGTTGTTCTACAAACTGGGGATTCAGCTGTGGAGAGACAAGTGCAGTCCCCTTTCTCAGGGGTTTGGTTTCTACTCAGACAAGCATCTGATTGTACAGATCAAATGCCATTACAAACTGACCTACAATTGCTAAGTCCTACCAAAAAAGGAAAAGGCTGGAGTGACCACAAGTGGGAAGGGACCCACAATCCCATCTTGCAGATGGGGAAACTGAAGTGCAGGGTCTCTAGGTTACTTCCCCAGGGTCACAGCTTATGAATGACAGGTGGGCATCTGGACACCGACTAGTAAGTCAGTGTTACCCTGGTGATGGGAAACAAGCTAGGGGAGAGGGTGTGATGGGTCTGCCCCCTCTGTGGGCCTGGTTCCTGATGCCTGGCACTGCCTGCTGTGCAGAGTGTGGCCCGAGTGGCATTCCATGACCGGCACCTGCAGTGCATGGAGCAGCTGCAGCTGAACGGGTGGAGGTGCAGCCGGCCTGGGGACCGCATCCTGGACATCGGTGAGTGTGGAGAGGTGAGGGGTAGCGAGGGCCATTTTCTGGTACGAATCTGGAGGGCGGAGCCTCGCTCCCCTCCCTGCTTACCACCCTGTGCCTACAGATGTGCCACTGTCCGTTGGGGTGCTAGACCCCCAAATGCTGCCCTCACAACTGAACATGGTGGAGTTCCATTGGGACCCGACCAAGAGGACCTCCCTCTTCCTGCAGGCAAGTCTGATGCTGGAGCTGGGGAGACTTCAGTGGGGCTGGCAGCCTCTAAGTGGGCAAGGAGGGTGAGTTTGGATGCAAGAACAGTGAGAATGAATCGTTTCCAGAAAGTATCTTGAGGAAATAATATGGGTAAGTGGTTTATCAAATCTCCCCCTAGGGAAGGACTGGTTAGACAGTAAAGTAAGGGAAGAAGGTCCTGAACACAGGGCAGAGCTGAGCTTCATAAAATGCACCAGTTTGCAGTATATTGGTACAATTAAAAGATGCTAAAAGGGAAAACTAGTTACCACATATTATGTGTCATAGCCTTGACACGCAAAGTTCTTGTATTTCAATAAGAAAAAATAGATGGCAGGCCGCGCACGGTGGCTCATGCCTGTAAGCTTCAGCCTATGAAGCGGCCGGGGCTAGGATCACAGTTCGAGTCCCGCCTGGGGCTCGTAGTGACACCTAGTTCCAAAAAAAAATAGCTGGGTGTGGTGGCGCATGCCTGTAATCCCAGCTACCTGGGAAGCTGAGGTTGGGGATTGCTTGAGTCTGTGGTACCCTGGGCAACGAGAGCCTGCGGTTCCATGGGCAAAAATAGCAAGACCTAGTCTCAACAAAAAAAAACAAAAACAAACAAACAAAAAAAATAGATGGCAGTATAATAGAAAATGGGCAAATGGTAGAAGCAGTCAATTTCTATAAGGATACAATGGCCAATCAATGTAACTAGTTCAGTCTCATAAAATGCAAATGATAAATGTATGTATGTATGTATGTAACTGGCAGAGACTCTGAAAAAATGATTATTGGCAAGGTTTGGAGAAAGACATCCTGGTAGCCCAAGAATGCAAATTGGCACCTCCACTCTGTGGGAGGGTGGGACTTGGGAAAATATAATTTCCCATCTCGTCCCCAAACATTCCACTTTAAAAAAATTATCCAAGACATTTGCACTTCGTGTTCAGTAAGTACACCGAGACAGACTTATCAGCACTACCATGGAAGTATTATTTTTCTGTTTAAAGATTTTAAAGAATCAAAATGCCCATGAGATGAGGATGGACTAAATAACTTTGAGTGCAGGTTTACAATGGAAATTAGGTAGCCACGAAAGCGGTGTCTCTGAGCAACGCTTAGTGACAAGAGAAATGGATTACCGATAAGATGGAATCCAAACGTGCATTGGAAGTATGATTTCTATTCTGAAAAAACTGTGTTAAATTAAAATGTAATGTGAAAATTAAGAGTGACACCCAAGGGGCTCCCCCCCCTTCCTTGCCCCGAGAAAGAACAGAGAGATACAATACTTGAGCACCAGTGCCTCTGTGAGGCGGCTCCCTGGGGACGCCTGCTTGGTTCTCTGTGCTTTTCTCCATGTTCTTCTCATTTCCTGTGCTGAATACTCTCTCCTTTATATTTAATGACGCTCAGAAGTCACCTGTCAGTCCTTTGACTGCTCACCATGGTCTAAGGACATGATGGATGGGACCCCATTTCAGTGTTCCCACTTTCTAGCAGGGGACTTGCCCCCGACTTACTGTCCTTGCAGGCCCACAGTAGCAGGGTGCAGGCCAGGAAGGCTTCCTGGAGTAAACTATTACCAGATGTAGCAAAAACAGAACACTCAATTCAACGTAAAATTCAGATAGGTAACTTTTTGCTGTAAATATGCCCCAGGCAATATTTGGCAAATTCTTTTTTTTTGGGGGGGGGACTAGGTCTTGCTATTTTTGCCTGTGGAACTGCAGGCTCACGTTGCCCAGGGTACCACAGACTCAAGCAATCCCCAGCCTCAGCTTCCCAGGTAGCTGGGATTATAGGTGCGCACCACCACACCCCGCTATTTTTTTTGGAACTAGGTCTCGCTACATGCCCCCGGCAGGACTTGAACTGAGATCCCTGGCCCCAGCCATGGCTTCCTAGGCTGCCGCTTACAGGCATGCGCCACCATATTTGGCAAATTCTTATCCTAAAGACATACTTGTTGTTTATCTGAAATGCAAACTTAACTGGGTGCATTCACTGACAAGCCTACCCTGGGAGGAGATGTCTATGCTGGAATGTGAACAGAGGGAGGCTCCGGGAAGAACTGTGTGGCTGGTGGGGGCCTGGGGGCGGGGTATGGTATATGTGGGAGCAACCTACAGGTCTGACTTGGGACTTGTGTGCTAGGCCAGGGCCAGGAGCTTATCTCTTCCTGAAACCATGGGGGCTAGAGAGTTTCCCAAGAAGGAAAAGAACCTAATAAAATGACGAGTTAAGAGTACAGAGTCTGGAGACAGAAGTTGCCACAGTGGAGAGTGAGAAGAGACAGCAGGTTTTGGTGGAATCGCTTGAACGTGGGTGGGTCTGGAATCACTGTCTTGCTTTCCTTCACCTCAGGTTCACTGTATCAGCACCGAGTTCAGTCCTCGGAAAAAAGGCGGAGAGAAAGGTGTGCCCTTCCGCCTTCAGATCGACACGTTCAAGCCCAGTGACAAGGCACTTCCTGCTGAGCACCTGCACTCGGCTGGCTGCCTCATCAAGGTGTTCAAGGTACCCCAGTCACTTCCCTCCCAGTTGGGGGCCTCATCCTACCTGCCTGGCTGTGTGGAGTCTGGTCCCCGTTTTGCTGGGGACTCTGCGCCCCGCTTCAGGGACTCTTGCCTTCTCTGTACAGAGGGATGGAACCCCATCTTCCTTAAGGCCCCTTCAGGAGGGAGAAGTGGGTGGGTGAAGAAGGGACCTCTGAGGTTTGTCACCCTGTAGCCCAAAGGAGCTGACCGGAAACTGAAAACAGACAGGGAGAAGATTGAGAAACAGCCTTTACATGAGAGAGCCAAGTATCAGACTGCCTGTGAAAGCACGCTCTTTGTGGAGGTGTGTGTGCACTGGGGCCATGGGTTGGCAGGGGAGGGCCAGAGAAAGGACCTTCGTGTACAGATGGGGAACTGAGACTTCATGGCTGCAATGCTCCAGAAGCATCACAGTCCCCCAGTTTCCTGCAAGGACAAGGCACCGTTTGCTGAAGAGGTCTAGGGGCTAACGCCTTCCAGGCCCTCTCCAAGGGTCTGCCCTCTGCCAGGAGCTCCCCCTTCCTGCTGCTGCTTCTGTTTGGTTTTTGGTTTTTGTTGTTGTTTGTTTTTTCGAGACTAGGTCTTGCTGTTTTTACTTATGGAACCGCAGGCTCTCGTTGCCCGGGGTACCACGGACTCAAGCGATCCCCAGCCTCAGCTTCCCAGGTAGCTGGGATTACAGGCACATGCCACTACACCCAGCTATTTTTTTTTAACTAGATCTCTTTGTGTTGCCCCGAAGGGGACTTGAACCGCCATCCCTAGCCCCAGCCACTTCATAGGCTGAAGGTTACAGGCTCGAGCCACCGTGCCCAACCTTACTGCTGCTTCTGGCTAGCTCCTCCAGAGAGTCCCCCAGACAGGCCCCCAGGCCATTCTCCTTTCCCCATTTGTCTACCTGACTTGGTCTACTTGCCAGGGACTCTCTAGGGCAGGGACCAAGTCCGGTCCAAGGCAAGAACTCTTCAGTCCTTAATTGGCCAATGGAAGAGGTGAGCACCCTGCTCTCCATGTCCAGGCCAAGCTGCTGGACCTGCCATGTTTGCCCACAGTGCTCACCATGGCCAGCGCCCAGCACAGGAACCCACCCGACTCTCGTTCCTCTCCCTCCAACCTCCCCGTTCTCCTGCAAGCTCCTGTCCCCAGAGAGGTGAGGCCTTGCTGATCAACCCTTTGGGGTGACAGCGAAGCGCTCCTCAGCTCAGACATGGGGGAGGGGCAGGGTTGAGGCCATGACTGCTTTGGGGAAAAAGACTTGTGCTGAGGAATACATGGGCTGACATAGCTCTGCCAGTCAGGCTGGAGTGCCCCTGACTCCTTGCTCCCCTTGCCCCAGGCTTTGCTCCTCGACATTCACTTTGGACACCATGAGGAGCAGCACAGCTGAAGTAAGTCTTCTCTGCCCACCCTCCCTGCCCCAGCAGCCACTGTGCCCAAAGCCTTTTCAGCAGCTAGCTCTCTCTCCACTATAGGGTGGCCCTGCCCCCTGGTGGACAGATGCAACCATTCCTTGCTAGAACCAGGCATTTCCCACTGAGGAGAGAAGTCCCCCTCTTGAACTGAGGGCCCCCAAGAGCAGGGGCTGTGTCCTCCCTCTCAATTGGTTCTCAGTCCATGATGTTATCTGAACTGAGATCCTCTTTATGCATCAGGGTCTGAACCCTGGAGCCTCCATCCTAGAGACCCAGCAGTGGTTGTACCGGCACCGATTCTCCAGCTACTGCCAGATTCTGGCCAACTTCACGGGTGAGGCTGGGGCCTGGCAGGGATGAGACCTGTGGGGCATTGAGGGCCCCACAGTCAGGCAGAAAGCCTGTCTCTGTCCCAGCTTGCTGTATGCCTTCCAACTTTCATTTAGGACTAAGAGTTGCCAGGAACTGTTTGCTAGGCTCACTTTTCATGTATCATTTCATAGAATTGTTTACTGTCCCTTTAGGGCAGGGCACAGAGAGGTTAGACAACTTGCCCCAGGACACACAGCTTGCAAGTGGCACCTTGGGACTTGCATCTAAATGTGACTTCCATGTCCAGATACGCTAAGGCTATTTGTAGACTACTGTTGGCCGATGGCCCTTGCTCCTCTGGATACCCAGTCTCTCTTCTCAGTTTGGCCCTAACTCCGCAGGCGCCGATCTGGTGAAGCTCACCCGGCAGGACCTTATCCAGATCTGCGGAGCTGCCGACGGGATACGCCTTTTCAATACTCTGAGAGCCAGGTGCTGGGCACTGCCAACCATAGTTTCCTTCCTACTGCAGTGGCTCTAACTCAGCCAGCATCATGTTTCACAGCATGTTCAAGCTGCAGGCATGTGAAAGACCACTTAGTTCTGGTCCCCTTTTACAGAGCCCTGACGTCACAGAACGGTTGGTAGAGCTGAGGAAGGTTAGGTTCTTCTCATCACCTCTTTCGGTGGCCACCTCACCGGCATTGCTCACCTTCTGGGGACAGAGAGGGAACTTCCTTCTCTCTCCTCCCAGGGTGAGCAGTCATCAAATGTCTGAGAAATGCTTGGGGATCCGTCTCCCTGGAGACCTAAGAGGAGGCTGCTCTCTCCCAGGGGCGGGGCCCATGCAGGAGTTGCCAGTCCAGGTAAGGAAGGGTTGACTTATGCTCTTCGACCTAGGCCAGTCCAGCACCGGCTGACTTTGTATGTGGCTCAGGAGCCCTCCAGGCAAGAGGACACCAACTCAGGTGAGGTTCTACCTCTCACCCCAGAAGACGAGAAATTCAGGTGCGGCAGCAAGAAGCCTCTCTGGCCTGAGGGTGGTGGTGTTCACTTCCTGGGGTGATGCCCTCCTGGTATTCTCCTGTTTCCAGTGACTGGATTAGTCCTCTACCCATCACATTCAGCTCCCTACTTCCATGTGATTTCAGTATTTTGTTGGCGTGTGGGATGAGACCATTTGTATTGTGTTTGGGTTTCAGTCCCCCATGTCCTTGTAAACTGGGGGCTCCCCTCAGTCTGAAGTTCCCTTGCCCAAAGGTGAGGAATGAGGTGAAAATTAAGTTGATTTATAAGCCTTATACTTCCTTTCCTCCTCTCCCTACCTATCCCAGCTTCCCTTCTTCCTCCTGGCATCTGGGGAACCCTGGGTGGCTGCCCCCCTGAACCTCTGCTGCCTACACCCCCAGGCTTTTACCAAGAGATCTCGCTGGATGAACTCAGTGTTGCAGAGCTGATTGGGAAACTGGCAGAGTTCCTGGCCCTCCCAGCCAATCAGATTCACCACCTTTTTCACCAGGGCCCTGGGGGCATTCTCATTCTCCTCACTGACCAGGTAAAACAGGTAGCAACTAGGAGCAAGTCCCCAAGTCTCCCACCTCAGGTTGCTTGGCTCTTAGAGTAGAATTGTCTCAGTGACCCTTCCCCCTCACAGGTGCTTCAGAATCTTAAGGACGAGTCATACTTCGTGGCTGTGGTGAAGAAAGGTAAGGGTTTCAGAGTGGGGGGTGTCTGGCAAGCTCTCAAAAGGACAAGGCTATGGGCATATTGACTCCAAAATGAGATCTAAAGGTTCCTTGAAAGGGTGTGAATACCGGGGGTGGGGCGTGTGCCCCAATCAACTGGTAAACATCTGCCAACTTCGTGTCAAAGCAGCAGATTCATAAAGCTGAAAGATATTTTTGCTGGGGGGGGGGGATGATGAGTAAGCATATTGAATTCGAATGTAGGGAAAAAATGCCCCAGTTTCTAAGTAAGGAGTGTATTAGGTGGGGCAGTAAGCCCCTCCCAATAATTGTACAAGGAGGCCAAATGCATGGGTGGGTGGGGCATGCCCTGGTACAATGCATCTGTGGCAGCCCCACCCGTGGTTCTGGCTACTCAGTGTCCCCTAGCGTCCCATTCCCACTTCCACGCTAGTGAGGCTTCCCAAAGATGTGGATTTGAGGTGTGTTTAGAAGAAAGAGCACTTGGGTGTTATGGGTGCAACGCAGGCTGTGAGGTCTGGGGGCAGCAGAGTATGGCAGTTGGGGGCCTGCCTCACTCGAGGTGTGCCTTCCCCGCCGCCCCCCCACCTCTTTTCACTGCTTTCAGTGCAGAATCCAGATGGGTACTACCTGGTTCTGACTTAGGCCCATGGGTGCCCCACTGCAAGAGACTGATGCCAGCCTGGTTCCGGGAGGCCATGTTTACCAGAAGCCCCATTAAAATTCCCAGCGGCCTCCCCAAGCTCAGGAGGAACCTGGTGGACATGTGGTGAGAAGCGGACTCGACTTACTTCACTTTGGTCAGCAGTGATGGTGGTCAGCATGGCCTCTCAAGCTAAAGTGAAGTTGGCCAAACTTGTGAGGCTAGAAATCCTGGTATTGTGGAGAGATTCCTTGCCCTGAGCAGTGCTGAACACAGAATGCATTAATTCACGTTCACTTAAAATTGTATTCACTCTTCCCTTTTCAAATTAAAAGTTAGTTCTAAAAGGTATATAGTCAGTATGTTATTTGGTTTCCTTGGTTTAATGGTCCTCTTGGGGGAAATGTCCTCTGCTTCAACTACAGACTAGGGCAAAGGATGGTGTCTGGGACCAAATAAATCAGCCTGGCTGGATTTGTTTTACAACTAGTTTGGGTGAAAACAAATCACCAAAGCCTCCAAAATTCAACTAGGAAATCATCGTACTTATTTTAAACTCCAGTCTAGAGATTTGGGAAATACTACTATAGTATTTCCAGAACACGGACTTTATCTTTCAAATGCAGTTGAATTTATATTCTCTTTCCTACATTAAGGTCATAAATGTATTTCCCTATGCAGTTTTAAATTTTTTTTTTTTTTTTTTTTGAGACTAGGTCTCGCTATTTTTTGCCCGTGGAACCACAGGCTCACATTGCCCGGGGTACCACAGACTCAAGCAATCCTCAGTCTCAGCTTCCCAGGTAGCTGGAATTACAGGCACGTGCCACCACACCCAGCTATTTTTTTGGAACTAGGTCTTGCCACAGGCCCCAGGCGGGACTCGAACCACAATTCCTAGCCCTGGCCGCTTCATAGGCTGAAGCTTACAGGCACGAGCCACCGTGCCTGGCTAAATTTTGCTTTTTACGCTTAAGTCTGTAACCCACTGAAACTGACTGGTGTACCTTGGCAGGAAGGGACAAGTGCTTGAAAGCCATGTCTCATTCTTTTTTTTTAATCCACTCATCTAAAAACTTAATCATGAAAAATGTCAAACACACCAAAAAAGGGGAAGCATATATAGAGTATAAGATCAACCTGCCCTGTTAAAATATTGCTTGCTAATCATACACCTCAGTTACGATGTAGTGATCATTTCTGGTGTGTGATAAGCAGGTGGCTTCTCGCTAGGAGGAAAGCTCTAGATACTGAGTTAAAAATGGATAGAAAGACCTAGAAAGTGCCTCCCTCAAAGCCCAGCACTGACTCTGTTGACAACTGAGCAGGTAACCACTCGCACCCCTGGAGGGGCTGTGTTGGCCCCTGATAAGTAATTCATACCAGGCTTTTACCTTATGCAGCACGAGTGGATTTCCAGTGGGATCTATGACTCCAAAGGCTCCCTAGTGGCCTTCATGGCAGGAGAGAGGGCCTGAGATTTAAGTTCAGGCTGCTGACTTGGCTCCACCACTCAGGAGGACAGGGACCCTATTGTGTTAACTTGTGTGTCTCTCTCAACCTAGAGTCTGACACAGACAGGTAGTGAAGTACTTGTTGCAATCTTCCACTTTACCACTGAAGAACTGAACGAGGGGTTACCAGGTCAAGTTACATGGGCGAAGCCAGGCACTCTGACCTGGAGCTTGTCTGTCAAACTACAAGCAAGGGCTTCAGGTTGAACTGCTACTATCAAGTTAAAATGAAAGTTTTGATGTCTGATTTATGAAATTGATTTATGTTTTTTTGTTTTTCTTGGGGACAAGTGAAGTGCAGGTTATCAACTAACAGCTGTCAAACAGCAAATAAAGGGAATTAGTTAAAGAGTATTAAAGAACACAAGGATCCCAAAAAGAAGCCTGTCCACTCAGCCTGAAGAGCCTTTGTAGTTCTAGGGTTCAAGGAAGAATCAGCGCTCCAAGTCAGACTATTTCCCCAGCAAAACAAAAAGTCTTCACAGCTTATTTCCTTTAATTACATCATAAAACAAAATTAGAACATACAGGAAACAATAATAGTTACATAACATTTACTTTATATATTTATATATAAAAAAACATTTTTTTCTTTTTCTTTCTTTCCTTTTTTTTTCTTTTTCTTTTTTTTTTTTTTTTAGTCCAAAGATCTTAAAGCAAAAGGAATCCTCTACTGCCACCTTGGATTTTATTTTATTTTAAATAACCCACCCACCCACCCTCAAGCGCCAAAAGTACTGGGTGGAAACAGTCGCTTGGACAGCTAATGGAACCTGGTGTTAGTCACCATGCAGGGAACTGTGTTGGCCCAGGGACTGGCAGGGCTAAGTGTTGGAGCAGGCCTGGTGGAGAGACAAGCAAGCAGCAGCTCCCAAACATGGGCAGGCTGAATGGCTGGCAAAGGCTTTGGCCAGACAGCAGTGTTTGGGATCAGACCCCACCAGTCAAACATCCTCTGCATTTTACCCCCTCAGGTGAGGGGGATGGTAGAGAGGGGTCAGGGTACAGGGATGAAACAGCCTGATTTGAAGATAAAAATTTCTCCCACAGCACCATTTACCCATCCATCTCTGTTCCTAAACAGAGTCTGACAGGCAGGGGTAGTCCTCACAGTTCTCTGAGCTCTGCACAGGCCTCTGTCAGGTCTGTGCTCTCAGGGTCACTGGAAGGTGGGCAAAGGTGAGAGCGGTTGGGAAATGCCCAAGGCAGGTTACCTGGAAACAAGTCCTGGGAGGAGAAAGGAGGTGGCCGGATGGGAAGCATCTGAAGGCTGAGTCATAAAACAGGAATGGAGAAGGTGGATCTAAGGCCTTTCCCAGACAGTAGCCCCGTGGACTGGGTTGTCACAGACCCTTGGGGCAGCTAGCTCAGTGAGCTGTGGCATGGTGAGAAAAAACACAAGTAGCTTTTGATGAGTTCTGTCCCATGGATCTTGTACATGTGCCAACAGGCTCTAGGAATTAAGAGGTTTAGTGTGTAATTTGGGGTTCAGGTGAGGAGGGGAGCAAGAGAAGACTTCTCAAGCTCCCCTCTTCCTGCACATACTAGAGATTAACAGTCATCAGAGAAACACAGGAAAGAAATTATTCTTAAGGGAAGGAAAAAAACTGATGTAAACCCAAGAAAATAGCAGCAAAGGTTTCACTTATTATAGATCTATTATATAGCACTAAGGAAAGGAAATCATTCAAGTCTTGAGGGGAAAAACAACAAAGTTAATACATCAGACCGCGCTAGTTGGAGACTCCTTTTCAAGTTAGATTTAAGACTCTCAGTTTTCATTCTCTAGTGCCATACAAAACACAAAGGAAACAGAATAATGGCTTCAAGGGCCAAGAAGGGTTAGGCTAAGGTAAGAAACATACATGTGTGTGAGCAGCAATGTGGCAAAGATCTGAATTACTAAGCAGTGAGAAACAAAGACAAGAATCTTAGTGGGACACTATCTTCTTCCTCCACACAAACAAATGTGGAATCGCTTCACAGACCTCCCTGGGTTCCTGGAATACAGTCCAAGAAGATGTACTTGGACACTTCTCCCACCTCTTCTTGGGGTGGGGTTCTCATTATTACCAAATCACTTCTGCCATGGCGAAAACTATACTCAGAAGCAGCTGGGAAGCACTGGGGGCTCTTTCACCCTCCGATGGATGACTCAGGTGTGTCAGGAAAGGGGGAGTCCTTCCTCCTTGACAGGAAGATCATGGAGTTTATCAGATGGAGAAAAAAGTGAACCCATTCACATAGTGGCAGCTCTCTATATATTCAGGACAGACACATGCACTTGAGGTAAAGCACCCCAGTTTCAGAACAGATGCTCTTTGTTTACAAGTGCCTGTATCATTCCCCTACCAATTCTTCTAAACAAGACTCCAAAAAAATACAGAAAATAGGTGGGGCTGATGGACAGTTTGATTGCTCATGGTTTTTTTCCCTGAAGGGGCATCAAATCACCCTGACTGAGGAGGCATCAAGGGTCAATACCATGGACCAAACTCCACCAAAGGCTTCCTTGAAGCCAAACAAGGTAGAGACGAGACACATACTGTGGAATCCCCTTAACATCCCACATGTGAGCTTCTCCAAGAGTTTTTCCTCTGTTAAGCAGTATCACTCTCTTGGGTTCGAGATTCACTCAGACTCACCTAAGAGATTCTTACTTTCTAAGGATCAGAGGCTTCAGAGATACAGTATTGACATTCCTAAGAATAAAGATGGGAAAGGGGCAGACTTGTTTGGAGAGGGGGTACCGTAGATGCCTTCACACAAGATACTCGCCTCAAATGGCAGTTTCTGGCAGGCACAAAGTCCACCCTAGGTGAGGCCAACCCACATTAGTAGCATGTTCCTTGCTGGAGAATCAAAAAGTCAAAGTGACACAGCAAATAGGTCAAATGGTACCCCCAAACTACACAGGTATCAGACACCAGCAACATGGTTTTTACAGTCTTCCTAGGTTTTCCAATCTTACAATTAAAATTTATGAGAAAAAAGATGGAGAGGTGAGGACTCCAAATTTCTCCTCACCTCCCACTGCTTTTAGAGTCATTTGGTCCAAGATCATCTTATATCTCGTCTCAAACAAAACCCAGCTAATCACACTGCCTGGATTGAGGTGGTTAAAGATCCTAGGGACTGGAGGGCAGAAAAGAGAAGGCAAACTTTTTATGACATGTTTCAGAAACTCAAAAGCATACTACTGAGCCTTCAGCCAGGATGCAGGAGAGGAACAGAAACCTAACCTTAAATTATACACATACTGAGGAAAAGTCAGAATAGTTGTTTCCTTTTACACCCCTTGTCATGGGCAGCAACTGCCACGAAACAGCAGCGTAAACATCACACAGCTAAGGGTTAGCCACAATGCATTTCCTCCTCTCCAAACAAGTTACCTGAGGAAATGCTGCCCACAGGAAACCAGCCTCTTCTTCCCGAGGACACTCACATTTTCTGAAAACTTCAAACCCAGACAAGTCGCACTGCACACTCTGTGCAGCCCCCCCCCCCCTCCCCGCCACCAGGGTCCAGAGAGCTCTCAAACTAGTAACACTGCACTTCACGAGGCAATCAGAGGACATGAAAAGAGCCTGACTGCTGTAGCATAGTTTGGAAAGCCTGAAATATAGCTTCATAAAAATACTTAGCAGGTTTTCCTCTAAAATATGTGCTGTAAGAATTATGCAAAACTTCTGACTATATGTCTTTAAATTAACTTAAAGTGGAAATCAGACTGCAGATTTACAGAAACCATTTAAAGAACATTTTTACATTCACTAAAAGACCAGAATAGGAGAAAGCATTTTTTACATAAAACACAACGTGCTTTCATATTCCAAATATTGGAGGGAAAAAAGCTGAAGTCAGATCCCTTTACTACTCATACCCAACAGTTTGAGCTCAAAAGCAATTTGACTTCAGTAAACAAACATCAAAGACCACCCAGTGAAAATGGTCTGCGTCATATGACAGGGAATGCAATGCTGCCCAGGACAGCTTGCCTAGATCAGGGCAAGGAACGAAAAGAGGAAGCCAGACTAGAGACCTTTGAGAAGAAATCAGCAGCATCTTTGGGAGAGAGGTGGAAGCTTTAAAGAGGGGGTAAGGGCAGGTATGGAAAGGAAATGGGAGCAGTGGAAAAAAAAAGGGGGAAAAAAAAAAGCAAGAATACTCCAATGGGGTTGATACAGGTGTTGAAGACACAGATGTAGCAACACTCTTTTCCTAAGGAGAGTTTTCCTATACCTGTGAAACCTTACTGAGTTTCCCAAAGTGCGCATGATGTTGACAAAAAGTATTATGTTCAGAAGTCAGGACCCTTTCAACCTGACCAAAACTTACCATGTTCTGGGTTTTCAATGTCGTGGAATTTTGAGTCCTGGTACATCGGCTGGCGCAGGTTGCAGATATACAAAAAAATATTTCCTTCCAAGCTTGATGGGCTTGAAGCTTTCTTGAGAAAGAAAGTTCCTGCCACCCACCTGCAGGCCAGCCTGCACATGCCAGGCCTCTGTTCTCTCACTTGACTCCAGGTCCACATGGACGTGCATGTGGGCTCACTCTGAGCAGAGAAACAGCATTTCCAAGATGTCCATGGACTGGTGAAAAAGGCCTTTTAAGCTTTCACATATATATGAATGTAAAGAAGTACCTTAATAATTTCAATTACTGGGTAATTCTCACCCATACTCACTAATCAGGGTTTTACGGCCAATCTGTTCAGGTGCTATTAAAAAGAACTTGTATGTTAGAGCAGATAGTCCCTAAATATTTCTCTTTTTAAAAGTTTTCTTTGAATGGGTGACCTGGGGACCTGAATATAGTCAACCACATCTGGAAGTATGTGTGTGTGTGTAATCTGTGTGTGTGGAGCAAGGCCAGGAAAGTGAGTCTCATTTTCAAACGTATACTCCTTATATGGAAATTTTGAAATGAGGGTAAGGGCTAAAGAAAAATACAAGTAATTCGAGCTTTTAAGATCATGGTGGGCTGGGCTGCACATTATTACCCTAAAAGACCAAAAAGAAAAAAGGAAAAAAATTATGCTACTAAAATCACGAGGTTTTTAACCATAGGGTTTAGCAAAAGTTGAAAGATTTATATGATCTGAAAGAAACCAGAGTACACAGTAGGGCTTAGAAATCTACTTCTTGTACATTAGAAACTCACTTCGTCTACTTCTGCCTCCGTAACTTCACCTCGTCAGTCTGAGCCATGGGCACTGAATACCCTGCCTTGAGCTCTGGTGGCCAGGCTAGGCGAGGACACGGAACCCCCATTTATTCCCGATGTTCCTTCTGCTGCTCTAATGCCCTTCCCTGGCTATGCTTGGATTTCATCCACAGGAAACCTGGAGCATAACACAGAGATGGCTGACAGCCTCTGGTCCTTTGAGGCTCCAGGGTGTTCTTTGAGACAGGATACTATCAACACTGATGTCAGGTGACCAGCTGTCCCAAGGCTACTCTTGAATCCCTGACGGGCTAGAATGGGATTAAGAAGCCAAACAGCTAGACAGCACAGCTCCTCCAGCAGCAGTCCTGATAAAGTAAAACCACCTCACGGACACAAATCTGCTCACACCTGGATTTCAGTAGACAGATGTCTGAGCATGGACAGAGAGGGTTAATTTCAGGCTCGGTTTTGGGATTTGCTCTTTCACTCTTCACTGATACATATTTCTCTCTTTCCTTGCTAAGTTAGCGGAGTTTGAAAAATGTGCAGGGGGAATATTGGGCGTATCATGCGTATTATTGTATTTCACAAGACATAACAAACTGAAAGGCAAAGTTTGTTTTCATCAAAATAGTTTTGCTCCATATCTTCTCATAACTTTTCTTGCTTTTGTTATAATTTACCTTCAGAGTGGCAAAGATTCAGGCAGGGTCCCCTGATGGTAAAATTTAGAGTTAAAAAAATATTTATTGATAATGTCTCTTTTAAAAATGTTTGGTAACCCCAACTAATCATCCAAAATGCAAACTGTAAACACAACAGCAGCAAGAGTAACAATTGTGAGTAAGCATACTAGAACAAGTGACAGACGGGCAAAAGTGCAAGAGGGAGCAACAGAGAACAAAAGACAGATGCACAAGTGTGCTACAGAGTGACAGTTCAGGTGAGTAAGTAATCACATTTGGACCCCAGTGATTTCAACGCAACCATTTAGGAAACCTCTGGGCCAAATACTAAAACACAGGAAGAGGAATGGACGAGCCTTCTTTGTGAGCATGCTCAGCATGTTGGCATGGGAACAAGGAAGCACAGAAGCTCTGTAGTCATCTCACAATGGATGGCTACCATTTATAGGATGCAAAGAATTTCTCTCTCTGGTCCCTGGATACAACATATATTGTTTTCTTATGCTTTCCTTGACCCCTGAAGACTGCAGCTGCTGTTCTGAAATTGCCAACCCCCCTGAACAAAATAAACTGCAGTAGCAGTAACACTGGGTTTGCCGGACTGCCCCCTTCCCTCTATCTTGCCTATGATTTTCTTCTGGGCATGCCCAACAGGAATGGTTAAGTTTTACCAATCCACTTGATAAAAGTCGTCGCAGACGTCAGTCCCCAGGCCACAGAGCTAGAGTGGGTGGAGGTGAGGGTGGGTATGCGTATTTATGTGTGGCTCTTGGGATCTGGACACTGCCCTCACTTTGTAACCCTTGCCCAGAACTCTGGGGTCGCTTCCACTGGAGACTCCACGGTAACGCTGAAGTGTCATTAAATACTCAGTTCACCAAGCTGAACACCTCCATTGTCATAGGATGATGCAGCATCTGCAGAAGCGCTGTCTGCTGCCCCCTACCGATGGGGGTGGAGTGACAGGTGCGAAGTAGGCGTGGACTTTAATATTGGGTAAATGGGTCTGAAACAAGACAGAAACATTACTGAGAGAGGGCTGAAAAACAGAGAGCAAAATTGCTTTTCAGAAAAAACACTGACAGGCCATGTGGACATGAACGCAGGCAGAGGCTGAGTACCAGTTAGGATGCTGAGAGGTCTAGGTTCTGCTGTATGAACCCAGGTTATTATAAATGACTAAATTAAATCATGTAATGCTGGTACCTAACCCATTAATAAAACAAATAAGCAAAACCTGGGAAAAACTTCACAGCAATTATTCTAACCTGTCCCAGAGGGATTTGTGGTTGGATCCCCATAGGTGGAAGAAACTATACAGATTAAAATAATTTTCCTATTTTTTGTGGACAATGTTTTCTTTTGCTATTGCAAGAAAAAAAACCCTCATCATCCTCCTTAATCACATGCTTCTAGTTTCTGATTTCCTACTATGTTCAAGGCATTACGCTAATTACAAACAGGTAAACTAAAACTAAATTAAATAGCTAAACTAAAATGGAAAATGCTGTTGGTTTTTTTTTTTTTGAGACTAGGTCTCACTATTTTTGCCCGTGGAACCGCAGGCTCATGTTGCCCGGGGTACCACAGACTCAAGTAATCCCCAGCCTCAGCTTCCCAGGTAGCTGGAATTACAGGCACATGCCACATGTCCAGCTATTTTTTTTGGAACTAGGTCTCGGTACATTGCCCCAGGTGGGAATGGAACTGTGAGCTCCAGTCCCCACCGCGGCTTCCTAGGCTGCCGCTTACAGGCACGTGCCACCATGCCTGGTTTAAAATTGGAAAAATGCTATGTGATCTGAAGACAAGACAAGATCTGAGGATTTATAGATGGAAGAGCTTGTCTGACCAGTTACTCTCCTCCTTTAGCAAGAAGAAAGGTGGCTGTCAGGCCTTCACATGGCCATTGTGCTCTCAGTCTCTCCAGGTCTGAAGAGAGAGGAGGAGCTGAGTTCCCAGTACTGAAGGTGAGATTGGTGCTCCTTTATGCACGCAGACACCATGTAGCCAAGATAGATGTTTCAGGGGTTGGTCATGTGGGTCTAAGGAACACAATACTGTTCCCACAGCAGCGGTGAAACAAATGGTCCAATACCTGTCTGCAGAGCTGAAAAACCTAACATATAGATTTGTCCCACCTTTCATAACCTCCTTGCAGGCAATCTGTCTTCTGGTCATTTGGCTATACATGGGCTTCTCAATAATGAAGGATGGAGCAAAAGAAAAATAACACTAAACTATCTGATCAATTTGCTATTTTAAAATAATTAAACAACCTAAGAAAAGGGTTTGGACATGCAGACATGGAAACTTAAGAAAAGGAAGTACAAATTAAATCCTTAAATTCTATATAACTGCTTGATGCTATTTCTTTCATTTTCTGGAAACAAAATCTGGCATGTGCTTTTTTTTTGAGACTAGGTCTCGCTATTTTTGCCCATGGAACTGCAGGATCATGTTGCCTGCGGTACCACGGAGTCAAGCAATCCCCAGCCTCAGCTTCCCAGGTAGCTGGGATTACAGGCGTGTGCCACCACGCCCAGCTATTTTTTTGGGACTAGGTCTCACTATGTTGCTCCGGACAGGTCTCGAACCGCGATTCCTAGTCCCCGCCATCACTTACAGGCACACACCACTGTGCCCAGCTTTGGCATGTGCTTTTTTGACTCTTGGTATATTAAGCTCTGGACACTACAGGAGATTCTGCTGAGAGGAGACCTACTTTGGTGAGTAGTCGCCTACTAAATTTCCATTTTCGGATGACATATGAAGACTACCTACCATTAAGCTTGTGCTCTTACTTTTTTCCCCCTCTTTGCTGAATGTCCAAGTATATATGAAAATCACAGGAATCTAATTATGAGGGGAAAAAAGGGAAGAGGGGGACAGGAAAGAATGCCAAGAAGACTAGAGCTGGAAAGCGAGGCAACCATCTTTACCCTGAGTCTCTTGATTCCAGCCCGCGTGATTTGCTGGCAGTCATAGAGTTCTATCCGCTCAAGGCTATGGCAGCTCTTCAAGTGCTCCAGGGATGCATCTGTGATGAGTGGGCAGTTGTCCAGTTCAATCACCTCCAGCTGGTCATGGGCACAGGCTCCATTTCCAAGGTGGCGAATTCCATCGTCTGTGATCAGCTCACAGTGAGACAGACTCTGTAGCCAGGCACAAAAAGGACAATGAAGCTATCTAATGGCATTCTTCTAACCAGAGGCCTATGTAAAATTGGAGAGGAGACCTCCCTGGTTTATTCTGATCTACACAGAGCCATTACCAGATCCATGTGCTAAAATGAAGGAAGCAAACTACAGTTACTGGGGCCCTGCTCATGACGACCAGAGACCAGGATGTCTGTGTGTTTTTGTGAATTTTTCTTTTTTATTTATTTTATTTTTTTCTTTTAAAACGGGGCGTCCGGGCGCCGAACCACGAAGGGACGGGCTCGGACACCCCACAGGTGCCCAGGGGGGTCCCCCCGCCTCCGCCTAACACCACACCCCCCCCCCCGGCAAGAGAGGGGGGCGGGGGGGGCAGAGAGGCGGGGGGTTCTGGAGGGACCAGGCCCCCCCCCCCGCCTGTGAATTTTTATAATGATGATGAAATAGTTTATAAACAAAATGAGATACAAGACCCTCTCCACATGCCTTTGCCTACAGGGGAAAACAGAACTCAGGTTCTGCACAAAATCTTCTGAAATTTGGATTAAGTGAGTATCTGGTACAGGAACATGGTCAAACAATTTACTAACTGCAGGTGATTCTTATAACTCATGTGTGGTTATCTCTTCATATAAATCTCTCCATTTTATCAATTTTCCTTGAATGCCTGGATTCCTTCTAAGAACCACTGACCATACTTTGAATAGCAGTGTGCCTCTAAGTGTACTAAAAATGAGCCTGGATACAGAACAATATATCGGAACAGTTTTCCGTAGTGTTAATGGAAGCAGCAGCAGAGAATTCCTCTTGTAAAGTCTTGATTGCTTTTATTCTATAGAAACATCTGGTCCCAAGGTGAAGCAAACCATATGTTAGGTCATCTTACCCCATGGATATCTGGAGATAGCCACCAAACAGGGTGGAATGTAATTCCATGTAATTCATGTAGAAGGGAGAATTCATACTCTCCATGGGTTTTTTTTTTTTTTCTTCCAATTTCTCCAATTATTGGTACAGAAAGCATTCTGATTTCCCAGTTCCCATTTCAGTTTTCCCCTTCAGGTCCTCGGTAAGTTGGCAATATGGAGAAATATGCTGTCCCCAAATGATAGTCAGATACTAAAGGAAATAAGGGCTAACAGCATTGATTTTTGATTAAATTCAATACACATAAAACTTTCAAAGTCAAACTCACCAATACTTGAAGTCGAGGACAGTGTATAGAAAGTTGGATTAATGTGCTGTCTGTTATCTGAAAGAAAGATATAAGTTTATTAGGTATAATTCCAAATACTATCATGAGTCATACAGTTCATTCTAGATTACACTCTAGATCCCAGGAAAATCAATTATCAAGTAACAATCTTAAAGTTGATAACCTCATAACCTGTTGTTTGAGAACCCACTGAAGACATCTCTGAACACCTCTGCTGAAAATTCTGCTTTGTTTTTGAAATCAGTCAAATTCTGTTTCCAGGTACTACCTTCTTGGACTTTTTTTCTACCTCATCAAAACCATCACAGAAAATAATGAGAAGATACAGTTCCAAGAAAAAAAAATTAAAGTAGGAACAACCTCAAATATATAGGTATTTGGCCTATATTTTATAAGGTATGCTCTAACTCAGGATTGACAATTTGGGGGTCACCATCTCCCCAAGATGGAGAGACTGCGGGAATCTGGGTTAACTGAGAACCTTTGGGAGGAAAGGAGTTTTCTATTGTTGCCTTAGGACAGAAAGTCAACCAATGCTTCTTTCCAAATTCTTCTCTGACTCTTCAGCGACTTATTTAACTGCGTAAGGCTTCCTGTATGCTAAGAAAAGGTAAAGGGGGGGAGCCTGGGGTAGGCATGTGTGTTTACACCAACCAGAAAGACTAACACTGGAAAGGGACCAAGAAAAGAGAGATTTGAACAAAGTTTAGTAACAACTAAGTCTCCAAGGAGTGTCTGGGCATGTTACTATAAAAAGTTTCTCCTCACTCACTGAATAATCTCAAAGTTCTTAAAACTTATACTAAAAGAAAAATACTGAGGAGTTATCTCATCAGTCTGCCTGTCCTAAAGGCAGAGTTCCAGATTCAGGCCTCCACAGCTAATGGCATCAGGCAGTCCAGGATCTAGATGAGTCAAATAAGGGCAGTGCCACATACCAGTGTTATGAGGCTTTAACTATTTACTAGCATCCTAACTACAGGTTTAAGGAACCTTTTTTTTTTTTTTTTTTGAGACTACTAGGTCTTGCTTTGTTGCCTGAGGTACCATGGACTCAAGCGATCCCCAGCCTCAGACTCCCAGGTAGCTAGGATTACAGGCATGCGCCACCACCCCCAGCTATTTTTTTGAGACTAGGTTTCACTATGTTGCCCTGGGTGGGTCTCAAACCCATAGACTCAAGCAATTCCTAGCCTCAGCCTCGCACTTTGTAGGCTGTGATTAAAGGCATGCGTAACCGTGCCCAGTTTAAGGAACCATCTTGACATTTTCATGGCTTGAACTCTTGGGCCTTCTTTCCTCCCAATGGCAACCATGCCAATGACAGGTATTTTCCTACTTCCTTAACAGATATTCAGTGCGTAGTACTGCATGCCTGATATGCCTGGCGGACACTTTATACACAGTGAGTGAGCAAAGCTGCTACTGCTCACAGTTTCTATCACATTGCATTTCTGAGTAAAAGTACAGAATTACCTGAACACACTCTTCCAGGTCCATCTTTTCAAGCTCATGGCAATTCTTAAAAAAACAAAACAAAACAAAACAAAACACCAAACATTACAGTAAAAACATTTAAAACAATGGGAAAAAATTTAAACCAGAAAACAAAGAAGCAATATTAAATACACTGAAGAAATCTTTAAGTTTCAGAGATAGTGTAATTCAAATGTCACTTTTTGTCTTACTTAATTATACATTTTAAAAGTCTTTAATCACACATAGTCAAGTTTCTTATTTATTCCACACTCCTTATGTGGAAGAATAGAATGTTAAGTATAACGTCCTCATTTAGTTATGCCTTGGTCTGCTCCCTACCCAGCTGATTCCATCAACCTGCCTGAAAACAAAGGTCCTTCCCCATGTACTATAATATTGGTCAAAGATGGTATGCTAAAAGTTATTATTGTACAGTGATTTATGAGTCACTCTAAGTATTAAACTCTTCCAGAAACTCTCTTAAAATCTCCCCATTTAAAATCAGGTAATTAGGTCTCTTTTGTCATTACTCAACCCACCAGTCACATAAAGCAGCCAAGAACTTTCTTTCACAAAGCACTAGGAAGTCCCTGCTTAGTTTGATGTTAGGTTCTCCAGTGCATGACATCATTTCCAGAAGAGTTTCTATTGCTACTGGAATCAGCAGGTATACAGATAACCATAGAGAAGTTCCTCTACATCCTCATTACATCCCATATTCTCAATTTGCCACTTGACAATTTCTTCAGTGCTCATTTTTCTGAAATATAAATCCTTAACAAAACTTATGGAACCTGAAGAAAATAACTTACCCTGGCCAAAGTTGTAAAGCCTACATCTGTTAATTGAGAACACCTTGCCACTTCTAATATCCTGTCCAAAAAAGAAAAAAAAGTGAAGTCATGCTCTTGGTCCCTGACAACTGGGTTTATTAGAAGAGCAAATGTTTAAGAAAAATGAACTCTATTCCCTAAGGACTGTATAACATAGTGACATTAACAGTTAATTAAGTCTGGATACAGATCTTGCCATCTATTTTCATCGAGTCTCCTCATAAAGTGGTCATGCAAACACCACATTTAGAGTGATGCAATCAGAAGAATATAATAGAAGCTTGTAGCTAAAGCCAAAATGCATGAGAAATGCATTTGAAAGCCTTCTTCATGGCATACTGCTTACCCCCAGAGGGCAGCCTGCTCCTAGAAAACAAAGGAAATGGGAGATAAAAACTGTTTCAGTTAATGTATTGAAGAAACTCTCTTCCTATTTTCCATGTAAGTTCACTTAGTTTTAAATAGCTTTGAAAAATGCTATGAAGGGACTGCTTAATTACAGGCCTGTCCCAAATATGAAATCCCATACTTATGAAAAAATATTCTTAAGCTTCCTGCTTCCCCCACAGGCTCCCAGGGAAGCCGAAAGGAGAGGAGCTGAGCTGGCAGTCATTCTGTTCAGGAACAACTAACAACGAAAATTCCAATCACAGAAGTGGGAGTCAAAAACTAGTTTTTTTGCTGCTTCCATCACAGTACCAAAGGACATTTATGTTTGCTTACCAACTACTACAGAAGTTGAAAAAAATTAAAGCTAAAATATAAGAAATCATTACCAACTGAAAAGATCAAATAAAACACAATCTGGTAGAAACCTAACTTCTGAAGACCACATTTGAGTCTTTCTAATCTAATAATAAAATAAACCATGAAGAATGATGAAATCCCTTGAATTTTTGAAACAAAAAGGTAATGGATAATAAATTTAGTTTGGTTACTTCTTTAGCTCTTGAGAAGTACTCAACTCCAGGATTCTGATATTGCTAGTTTTGACCTACAAGTCTGTAATTTACTAAGGCATTTTGACACTATAGGCACATTTTCTTCCAGTAACTATGGTTGGACCCATGGCCAGGTGATTACAAAAGAGAGGTTTCAAGAAAGTTTATAATGACTGTAATATGTAAGATAACTGGCTTCATGGGTTCTGGAATCAGAATGCCAAGGTTTGAACCCTTGCTGCTGCACTTAGCTGTGAGACCTTGAACAGGTTACTTGACCTCTCTGTGCTTTGATTTTCCAATCTATAATACTGAGATGACAGTAGTGCTGATACAGATTTATGATAACTAGATGAATACAGGTAAATCACTTACAACAATGGCTAGTATGTCTGACACATAATTTTTAAAAACAAAAGATTTATAAGGGTCATATTTATTACAAGACAGTATGTTGTACATGCTCTAGAATTAACATTGGTCTGATACCATGTGCATGTTATTCTCAGTAAATATGTGGGTGATCCCATATTTACACAGAGGAGTCATAGGGTAAAAAAGATTTGCCCTAAAAATGTCAGCACAAAAGAGATTCTCCTACAGGGTTGTTTTTCCTCCCCCCCACGCCCCACTTAATTTAGAGACTACTTAGGTCTCACTATGTTGCCCGGGGCTGTCTCGAACCATCAGACTCAAGTGATCCCTAGCTTCAGCCTCCCAGGTATCTGGGATTACGGGTGCACGCCACCACACCCAGCTAGGGTTGTTTTTTTTTTATTAACTATTTTCTGCTATGTTCATAACATCATTACAATATAAATACATATATAAACATAACAACAGTATATATGGGAGGGTTTTAAAAAACTTTCTTTTGAAAGGAATTGCATGAAAGTATTAATAAGAGAAAACGCCTTCATTAAGCAATGAAATAAGATGCTGATTTCTCCACCCCCAATATGGAAAGAAAGAAGCAGAATATGGGGACTATTACCCCATTACATGTGATCAAATGAGGTACAAAGCAAGCAAGTGGGCATTAAAAGAGTAGTGGGCCTTGTACAGTGTCTACCTGAAAAACATCAAGACTCCAAATGGAATAAATACGAGTAAAGGAGGTCTCTGTTCTTGCCCCTTCATTTTTTGAACTGAACAAGAAATGTTTACCTAAGTCGTGGGCAGTTCTGACCTAGAGCATTCAGGATAGCATCTGTGATGTTGGAGCAGCCGGAGGCACAGAGGGACTGTAACTTATGGCACCCTCTGCATATAGTAATAAGACCGTCATCTGTGATTTGCTAAAAAACAAGAAAAAACAAAACAAAAAAACAAAACACACACACACAAACCCATAGATATTAGTAACAGCAGAAATGAGAAGGAAAAAAATGTTACTTCTGTGAAAATAAGAACTAAAAACAAAGCAGATTTAAATCAGTTCCTTCTGATTTAGCTTAGAAGAGAATCTGTGTTCATTTTTTGGTGTAAAAGGAAGAAGCTATGATATTCTTTTAACCTAACAGGACTGGGAACAGCATGGGGCACATTACTGTGTAGTTTCAATTAAATTATTCTAAATCATAGAAAACAGGTAGAAACAGCAACACTTTAACAGCATAAAAATTTACAAATTCAAAACTGATACGTTAGTAAAAAGAAAATGAGAAAAATTAGAAGACAGTTGTAATCTTTTACCAACCAGAATCATTATTCTGTATTTCAGTTTTAAAGTCATTGAGAGGTAAAATTGTGTTCAATTCAAATGATTTTGTATGTTTAAACTTTTTTTTTTTTTTTTTTTT